>JAAAKE020080779.1:0-24193 GCA_010014785.2 Anisolabis maritima | reverse complement strand
GTATGTACTATATATATATATATATATATATATATATATATATACTAGCTATAGTGTTAAATTTTTATCAGTATTTTAATAAATATAATTTGAAGCTATAATTTTTTTCTGAATATAAAAAAGCCGGTAAAGTATCTCACGTAATTTTACCAAGGATTTATGAAATAAATTCTCTTATCTCATGAGCTTAATCTGAATAGTTCTACACGAGAAGAGATAGAGAGAATATCGATTATAAATGTGAATATCCTTACCCATATATATTGCAGGACATGTTGTTAATTGAAATCAAATGTTTTATTATTAGTAATTGGCCCTTGAGACCGGTCGAAGATGTTATTTGGGGTTAAAATAGAATCTGAAGAGTAATAGAAAGTAAAAGATTTCGGCAAAGTGCCAAGAGTCAGTGTGTCAGGCAGATGCAATGCGCACACTCATCGAGAGAAATGTGTTCGATATGCACATTCCTAAAAAAAAATCTTCACCAATCAATATCTCACAATGGAGTGCAAATCGAGAGATGAGAGTATAATTCATTAAGCTCATTATCTAAAAATATTCAATCATATTTTTCATTTCTTCATGATAATATGATAAAGTAAAAATACATTATTTTTAATAAAATTTTTCTTCATAATATTTTTATGAAAGTATCCACTAATGGTGTAAATGCGAGGGAGGGAGAATAACTAATCTTGATAGGAGCATAACAAATAAATATTGGAACCAGCAACTTTTGACACATTCGCTTATTAGTCCGGTCTTGATAATGAATATAAATTTTTGTAACTTTTTTTTCACATTTTTCCTTAGACTATGCCTTGCTGAGAGGTATTTTCATGATCGAAGCAGACTTGTAGGGAGGAATTTGCTTAATTATGTTGTCCCCTATAAATTCAAATTGACTCTGGCCGCGTCGATTGTTGTCAAAAGTTACCTTTGGTCAGTAATTAAAAGCTTATATATTTAATTATGTTACAATCTGTAAAGTTGAAATCGTATTTAGAGACACATAAATACATACATATACACGAATCCATTTTTTGGACTAAGGGGGTTTCAGTTCATGGAGATTCGGTAAAATCTCGAATTTGAAAAAATTATTAATAATAGATTTGCTTATAATAATTTAGTTTGAGTGTTAATTGGAAAATGAAATAGATTATCCACCAAATTATTCGATTTTCTCTTTATTAATATGATAAAGTAAAAAATGTTTTACTTACTTTTGTAAGAGGTATTATGTTTTTCCATCAAATTTTCTTTTATAAGCTACCCATATTCTCCAAAAAATCATGCATGTCCTCCCATATATATTCGCATTACAGTTTTTGAACAATTGAAAATTATTATATTCGTAAACTTGAATAAAATACATAACGGAAGAAACACAATACTTACTAGAATGTTTAACCTTGATTGTTGTAATAAATTCACACATTTGAATTTTGTTCTTTCAGCAGGCTGACAAATAGAAAAACAAAAAATTTTGAATTTATTTAATTTAAATATATCATAATTTTTAAAAATAATTTACTTAATTTAAAATATACAAATATTTATTTATTTAATAAATAAATATATTTAATTTTTAAATTATTTTATTGGATTGTTATTTTGGAAACCCTGCTGGCACTTTATCACATTTGAAATTTATAAATATTAACCTCTTTATTTCTCCTGTATTTATAAAATTTTTTTATGTTTTTATAACAAACAACTTTAATATATTTATTTTTGTTAAGTATCAGCAAATAATCTCCACTTTTAAAAATCTTCTTTAACATTATAAATATGGAATTTTGGAATAGAATAAATATTCCGCCTCCACCTAATATCACAATGAAGTGCCTAAAATCTAATATTTCGACAGAAAGTAAGTAATTTTTATTTACTGAATTCTTTTATTAAATTTAAATCAATTTTTTTAAGTTTTCAGTGAAAGTATAATCACATTTTGAAAATTTATTGATATAATTTCTTATTGTTAAACCCTTTTATGAAAAGAAAAATCACTTAATAATTTCTTCTTTTTTTTTAGGTTTAAAAAAATATAAACTAAGATTACACAAATTGCAAATAATTTTGTTACAAGATAATCGGTTCAATTTTGAATCAGCTTTATTATCACGATTTATTTACAGAATGAAAAGACGTCTTCGAAATGATAAAAGTTTAAATTTTTTAGAAAAGATCAATAAAAACGTTTTAAATATTTTAAATATGAGAATATCACATAGTGTACAAATGTTTCAAGAAAGCCTACCATATAATGATAAACTTCCAATGTATTTGCCATCTAGGCAAATGCTTGAGTTCCTTCTTATACGTTTATATGGTTTAAATCATATTTTAATTAATATAAAAAAGCTCTGCAAAAGTGGATATACTTTTTGGGATGCAAAATTACGTTCTGGTCACCTTTGGAGAGAATCATTGATAGTAGTTTCTCTCATTGCTCGAATATGGTATGAAATTTTTTTTTTATTAATTTTAATTCACTTCACATCTGGGGACTACGTGGATTGTCGACCACGAGTTACATGAGCTAGCATTACTTCTCTTATATGCTTGACTTTAAGCTAAGATTTTATTTATTTCAAAATATTAAAAAAAAGAAGACATGATTCCTCCCTTCAATTTATACAATTTGGATATACAGTGACTCACTCTTGATACGTTGATGGTGAACATGACAATTTGTAGTTTATGAATTATTAATCCAAGTATACAAACATTTTCGAATATATTATATATTCACAAATATATTATCCAAATAAAACTTTAATAGTTGGATTTTTTACAAAAACATTTAATTTACTATTATTAAATGAGCAATTCTTGTATATTTGAATGTATGTAGGTATATAGGTATATATATATGTGTTAATTTTTTTCTCGGAAACGGCTCTAACGATTTATTTACTATTTTCCAAAGAATCGATTTCACTCATCCTTGAAAATATATATTTAGGGTCTCACTGTTTGGAGGAACTAATAAGACATTTCTTAGATATTATGTTTAAATACAAAGATCCTATTTTTGAAAGATCTCTATTATTGACTATTCTTGCATTCCCAATTAAAAAAAACCTGAGTTACGCTCAGTCTCAGGAACTATTATATAAGTAAAAATCCGGGAAATTAATCTTTTTTTTTTTTTCAGGAACATTTGTGTTAATGCTCTTCAACAAATCCATAAAAGTTTCAATGCATTAGTTCCTCTTCAACAAAAACTTTCTTATGAAGGGCCCAAATTTCTCCCAACCAATTTTTTAATCACAAAATTAGATGATTTAGAAATAGATAACTCAAGGTGCTTATAAATTATATTCAATTATATGTAAAGATTGAAACTGGTTTCAAAGGTTCAAAATTATTTATTTATCTTTATTAATGTTTTTTAGATTTCCTACTCCATCAGCTATTGAAATGATAAATACAAGCAACACTGCAATTTCAAATAAGAAAAAGAAATCATTAAAAATAGAAGAAATCGATTTTGGAGGTAATGATTGTGTCTTGATTTTTTAAAATTATATTTATCTATTAAAATTAAATTTTTTTTAGAAGTAATTGATCGATCAATATTTGAAACTCAAAAATTAGAACAAATAGTTACAACATCATCTATAAAATGTAAAAAAGGGAAAAAAAGGAAATTTAGATGATGCAATTTTCAAATATAAAGAATCTTTATAATTTTTTTATAAATTTTTTATGGATATAAAGCAAGCCTTGTTTTAAGAAGTTTATATATTTTTAAAACCTTTTCCTGACATTTTACAAACCAAAATTGTTATTATTATTAGAAGTAGCTAGAGCTTTTAGTGAAAGTAGCAAAAATTTTTTATTCTTTTCTTTAATTAGTTAATGTCAGCATTAACTGACCCATCTTAGATATAAGTATTCGCAATCTTCGGTAAATTAAAAAAATTGTTTTTCCTTATATTATAAAACTTGTTCAGCCACTTGGCTAGAGACTATCTCGTAGGGCAAATTTTTTAAGAAATTTCTTATATTAAAGATTTCTACCAGTTTATGTGAATGTGAATGTTTAGTTAAAGTAATATATATATATATGCTATCCCCTTCAAAGTAATTGGACAAACTATATCTTTTGTTTCGTCTTAATGGATAATTAGGAGAGCAACATGAAATCAAAATCATCAAATTCCATTTGTAAATTTACTATTTTTAGATTTCCTAATTATCCATTAAGACGAAACAAAAGATATAGTTTGTCCAATTACTTTTGAGGGGAATAGTATATACGTATATATTTATTTATGAATTAGTTTAAATTATGCTAACCAAAGCACTATAGTACCATATGAAGGTAAAGGAAATGGAAATATGTGGTGGCTCATCCTCATAACACACACCATTGCACACACAGAGCTTCTATAGTTTCCATTGATAATCTATTAAAGTTGGGGCTTTTCAAACTGGCTTCAGCTGACGGAAATATATTGGATATGTTCTTTCTCCCTTCATGTTACATATAGTCCTTCCATCTTTGCATTCAAACAACGTGGCAATAGCTACAAGCAGAAAGCTTTAGAAATTTATTGAAAAAGGTCTGAAAAACATTGTTTTTACATTGTGTTTATGTGGAAATATCATACGTCTCGGATTTTTCAAAAATATAATCTAACACAATCAAAACAAATAATTTAACTCTTAAATAATATGATAAGAATAAATTTAGATTCTCTCACATACCTAAAGAAGAAAGATTTTTAAATTTCCCACCATTTTTTTACATTTACCAAAGAAAATAATCAAAAATTTATATTTATTTTTTGTAAAATTCTATATTTTAAATTAAATTTTATTTATCATGTATTTTAAAAATTTCGTCTTTTACTTTTGTTAAAATTATTTTTAATATTAATTTTTTTGAATTTTGAATTCTTAAAATTGTTTCTTTTTAATCTATATTTTCTAAAAAAAAAAATACGAAATTCACTTACTAATAAATAAGTTTTTTCTTTTTAAAAACAAATTATTTTTTGTCAGTTGGCTACTTTTAACCAACGAAAACCATAAGTTGGCCTTCTGAATTTGCTTTTCTCTGACTCAACTCAACTTACAATTGATCTCACTTGGTTACTTAGATTTGATCACATGCTTAATTAAAATAATAAACCCAATTCTTCTTTTAATTAAACATCAATATTATATTTAATAATTTATCTAATTATCTAATAATAATTAAATAAATTAAAATGTCCGAGCCGAGTGATCAAATTGTTCCGAAAAATAACACGGAAGGCAATGAGAATGAACAACTCGTTGAAGCAGAACAGGAAGAAAATGAGACCGAGACTGACGTACGTATTTATTAATAAATAAGTAAATAAGTATGTAAATAAAATTTAATAAAAATTTAAATTTCAGTTTAATAATCAAGTGGATCAACAACGACAACAGTATCAGCCAACGAAACTTGAATCGTTTTTCGCAATCACGAAATCTTTAATTTTGCGTGCGATCGTTATTTATTTTATTTCATCATTCTTTAGAAGACCAGCTACAAATCCAGTGGAATCGAATGGAGTGGTCGTTAGTAGGAATCCTGCAATTAATATGTTTGAAAATGGAACGAGTATGGTAAATGATGATTTTCAAGATTTTAATTTATAAACAAACTGATCTTGTCAGCTGATAACCGATCGACTTGAATAAATAGTATAAATATTTTATTCTAAAATCCTTTAAAGAATTAAAAAAAATCTTTTAATAGAACTTAAAAAGCATAATTTATTTAAATCTAGTAATCAGGTATTCAAAAAAAAAAAATTGTACTTCCTGTTTACTGATATGCATCAAAATTTGATGTAATTAAATAAAATATCTTAAATGTTCAAGAAGAAATGTGAAAAAATTAGTCCTAAGACAGACGTACACCACCGTCATATCTCTCATTATATCAAATTTGTTATGTTTGCTTCTAAGAGTCGATCGGTACATTTGGAATGTTTTTAATTGTAAGTGATTGTGAATATTTATATTTTTAGGACTTGTATGTTTTTGTAAACGAAGCACAAAAATTCAAAGCGACAAATAAATCCGATTCACTTGTATGGACTAAAAAGGGTTTGATTTATGGGGAATGGACCTTTGGACCTAGCGGAGATAATGCCCTCTTCCATAAAACCACCATCAAAACCACTCAGGTTCTTTTTTTCCTACTTTTATTTAATATTAATCACAAACAAATATCCTTGTTTCAATAAGATAAAATAACATATAAAATTTATTTATAATATAAAAGTCCTCAGATATATGTTTTGAACATCTAATTTATTAAAATCTTTATTTAATGTTACAAAAATTACTCCCCTCCGGGGTTCAAACTAAAGATCTATAAACAGAAGAATCTATGTCCTGTTGGACTGCTGTTTTATATGAATCTGTGCTCGAATTCCAGAGTAGAACTTTACTTTAATTCATCTCTAAAATTAAAATTATTTTACTACTTAGAATATTTCACAAATAAAGAATTAAGGTCGGTGTACATTTTATTCATCGATCGAATATATTCATAGAAGAAAATTAAGAAGCTATGAAAGTAAATAATGTAGAATATTGGTTCTACAACATATCATCATTAAATAGTCACCAGTCTTTAAAGAATAAATGTATCAATGTGTTGAGCCTATTGACTTAATCTATCAGGCCACTCAGAATTATTAATATTAAAAGATGACCCTACAGATCTCTAAAAGCTTTCATTTTTGGCAGCTCCTTATTCTATTAAAATACACTACTTCACAAAAAAAGCCTAATACTCATCGAAACGTTTTTCTCATGTCAGCGCATGCATTAGAAAACTCAAGGGCTTTTACACGTAATATATTTTAAAAAATCGGTCTTATCAACTCGTCGTCTCTTGGCCCTTAATATTTTATTTATATTTGATTTTTTTCTCATTTTTGTCACACTTCACTTTTTATATTGGCATTCCAATGTATAAGATTTTAAATTGCATTGTTACTTGGTTTTATTTTTTTCCTTAAAAAAATTGAACTGTAATGTTTTTTTTTTGACATGTAGTGTTTATTTGAAAAATTCTTAAAAACAAAAGGTTGAGAATTATTACTATCATTTCCATTTTGTTTTTATAGCATTTACAAAACAATGGCTCATTATATATGCATGTTTTTGTCACACGACATGGGGAAGATATTGATTTATCCAAAAATTCTAAAACAATTTATATATCCAAACAACTTAATAAATATAAAAAACTTCGTTATGTGAAAACACATAATTTATTAACTGGGGAATCGACAGCAAGCGAAGAAGAAATTAAGGTAATAACTTTTAAAATAAAATTAATAAATTAAAACTAATTGTTTAAAACATCTGTTTTAAATATAGAAAGCAGAAACTTTAAAAGAAGAAGTAATTTCTCATTGGCATCCAAATATCACTATTAATATTGTCGTGGATTATACGAATTGGCTTGAAGGAAGTGTTCCAATGCCTTTAGACGAATGTAAGTTTTCCCAATTATATGAAGATATATATATATATATATATATATATATATCATTTAAAAAAATCTGGGCACATTTGTATAATATAATTATAAGAGTATACACTAATGTGTCTTCCCTTCAATTAAAAATTAGCTTTCAATTTTTCAAAACTATAAGATAAAAAAATTTGGTTAGCTTTTAATTTTAAGTTTTTGAGTTTATACATTTTATTTTTTAAATAATAAAAAATTTTATTTTTATCTATTTCGTCTCAAAAAAAAATTTTTTTTTAAGCGTTCAGAAATACAAATAGTTTTCTGAATTTTTTATTACAATAATAATTTTTGGCGGTAATAATTAGAGGTATATATTTTTTCTATTTTTATTTGAATAATACTCAACATTTCTACTCAGGAGCTCACTTCTGGTGAATACATGCATTGGTGACCACGAGTTACCCAAACCTTGACAAACATTTCTTCTTTTATTTTGAGCCACTATTTTCTTTTTCTGTTTTCATTAAGTCATATTCTGGAATTTAATTTTTCTAAGTTTTATAATAATAATACAAGAGAACGAATGTATATATAATATTTAATATTCAACGTTTCGTTATCATTCTGTGACTGTTATCAGGTATACATTGTTGAAAAATTTACGATTTCAGATCATCTTGGATAGAATAAAAATCCTCTCTTCAAAATCTTTTGTTTCTAAAGATATTCCGAAAAAAATGTCATATGATAAATTTAAATTTTACTTTACCATATTTATTCCTTTCATAAAACTTGTTAATAAAAAATATAAATGTTGAGAGATTCATTCAATTTTGTCAAATTAAAGGTTATTTTTGAAATTCGAAATACTCAAAAAATTACGCACATATATATATATTTTATATCAGTGTAAAGATATTCGTACGACTTCTTTTCCCTTAATACCTACAAAAAATTTCATTTATTATTAAAATTATTTTCTTCTAATATTAAATGCTTTTTTTTCAGATATAAACTTCTTACCTGGGGGTGATAAATATAAGCCAGTAGTTTACTTAAATGACTATTGGAACATGTTGCGCGATTATCAGCCAATCAATAAAACTACAAAGTAAGATATTTTTATTTCGCCAAGAGCTGAAATATATATTATTAGAGATGTGTTTTTTATGTTGGATCTTAAAATAAAATATATTTATAGCATTTAAATATACAAAGGCTTAGACTGGGGAATTAGGTCAATAATTAAAAGCGAACAATTTACTAAGTGAAGTTATTTTTAACCGAAGATAAAGTTAATGTAATCGCAAAAAAATCTAAATTGTATTAATGCTATGTGTGGAGTCCAAAAAAAAGTGTATTTTGAGATCCTCTGAGTTCATATAGATACTTTTTGGAATGAAGATGTCTATGTGTGTGAGAGTCAGCCCCTGAGTGTGTTTGTGTATGTATGTCTCTTGTAATTTCTTTCGTCAACAATAATTCAAAAATAATTTTTCCGTTGTGCTGATTGTACAGATAAAATAGAACTAAATGCTAAGAGCTAAATCATTTTTGGTAAACATTAGATGGCGCTTGGGGGGTGCAATATTTTTTTACATAAGATAGTTTTTTTTTTTAGATGTTCTAAACCTTTCTCCCGAGTAAAAAGATAGACAACATTTGTTTTTAAACTTTGTTAAAAAAATTATTTTAAGTTGGTCGTGAACTTTGCCATTCAAATCGCTAAACAAAAGCAAAGAAAATAATTAATTAAAATTTGCTTTCAATCAAATAATTAATGTGAGATTTAAATATATTAATTAAAATTAAGTATTATTAATTAAATTATAGACAAAAAATATCTTTTAACTTTTTTTAAGGAACTTTCCTATACTATTAATTCTTAATAAATGGCTGGGAAAATCGACTTCTCGGGTTAGTCCACTCGACTTGTTTTTTCTCCAATAAAAAGAAATTTCTACATTAAAATATATATATTTGTTAATATTTAAAAAAAAAATGATGAAACATTTGAGAATATTGATTCATTTGCTTTTTTTAATTAATGCTTTCAAATCAATAAACATTTTATTTAAATAATTTTTTAAAAATGCAGCCTAGAATTGAACCTCTAACTAGTGACACAACTCTTTGCCATTCATGTGTGACAAGTCTTGAATACTTTGGCCATTGAAACTATATTAGAAGTTTCTTTTGCCTTTTTGTTTTTCCAAATTTTTTAAAATAGGATAAGTTGTGAAATTAATTTTTTTTCTTAATTGTTTTCAGCATTTTGGATTTGAATATCAGTTTCCAACCTCTCTCATTATTCAAATGGCAATTATACTGTGCTCAGGCTATGAGAAATAAATTCTCATTTTTTGGAGATGCTCAAGAAGATGATGAACATGATTCTCTGAAAGAAGCTTTAATTGAAACTTCACCTTATCTTTTGGCTCTTACAGTTGTTGTGTCTTTATTGCACAGCGTTTTTGAACTTTTGGCTTTTAAAAATGGTAAGTTGTTCTTGGGTTTTAATTTGTGAATTATTTGAAAATTAAAAAATTGGACTATTTTATATTTATTCCTCTATTATTATTTATTTTTATAGAAAATTAATGCATTTGATTTGCTTTTCAGATATCCAATTCTGGAACAATAGAAAGTCCCTGGAAGGGTTGTCTGTGAGATCTGTTTTCTTTAATGTCTTCCAATCAACGGTCGTTCTTCTATACGTATTAGATAATGATACTAACACTGTAGTTCGCCTCAGCTGTTTCGTTGGCCTGGGGATTGAAATTTGGAAAATACACAAAGTAATTATACATAAATCATTTTTGTTATTTAAAATTTAATTAATTAAATCATAAACTAAAAAAAAATTAATTAGAAAAGAAATTACTCTTTAAAAATAATTATAAGTCATATATGGGCATTATTTATTTATGAAAAGTCATAAAATTTGAGTTAATCTTACTTTTTCTGATTTATTTTTCTTTTTGAAAAAAAAATTTTGATATTACTTATTTCATTTATTCTAAAAAAATGAATTTTTTCTTCAGGTGATGGATATAAAAATTGATCGAGAGAATAAGTTTCTTAATATCTTTCCACGTGTACATTTCCAAGACAAAGGTTCATATGTAGAATCAAGCACTCGAGAATATGACATGATGGCTTTCAAATATCTCTCTTGGCTCTTATATCCATTATTATTTGGTTATATCATTTATTCCTTGTTTTATCAAGAACACAGAGGCTGGTACTCTTTTGTTCTTAACATTCTTTACGGATTTCTATTAACTTTTGGTGAGTATTACCATAATTATGAATTAATAAAAAAATAAAAACCTTCATGCTTAATTTGAAATTTATAGCTCATTAATAGACCTCTAAAATAATGTTTGGGGGGGGGGGGGGGGAAGAAGGGAAAAAAATTAGAAAACCATTGAAATTAATTGGCTACATTAACCTTATGAGATTTATAAAATTAATTTTATTATTATACACTTATATCTTCCAAAAAATTTTACCGTACTTATTTTGAATGTATATTATTTATTCACAAGATATTAATCAAAGAACAGGCGATTTCGTAACTCACTTACGTCACCTTGTATTCTTGTTAATATTACATCAAAAATTTTCCTATTATATTCATTTAATTGTTCGTAAAAGTGTTAATAAAAAATACATAAAAATTATTTAACAATATTATATTGAATTATTTTTATTAGATAGAATCATACAGATGAGGTCATTTAAGGAACGAACTGTTATTCTCTTTTATTATTTCCATGGAATATTATTAATAACCATTTAAAGTATATATATATTGTATATTATATTTGCATTTATTTATATATAAATATTTTTATTTTAGGTTTCATTATGATGACACCTCAACTTTTTATAAATTATAAATTGAAATCAGTAGCACATCTCCCATGGCGGATGATGTCCTACAAATTTTTAAATACCTTTATAGATGATATCTTCGCTTTTGTAATCAAAATGCCAACATTGTATCGTCTTGGTTGCTTTCGCGATGGTAAGTTTTGCAACCAATGAATGTATGAATAAAATGACCGAAACATTTTATTAACTTTTTTTTCCTTTCAAGATATCGTGTTTTTCATCTTCTTATATCAAAGATGGATTTATAAGACAGATCCATCGAGATTAAATGAATTTGGTTTCTCTGGAGAAATGGAACAAGCTGCTGCAAATCCAAATAAAGAGGTACCAGCCATCCAAGATGAAAACGTTCCACCTTTGGCAATTCAAAATGACACCCCATCTGGTTCAAATGAATCCAGAGAAGAAAACAAAACTAAAAATGTTAAATCTATAAAAGATCAACGTCAAAAAAGGAAGGTAGATTAATTTATTTAGGTAAATTAAAACAATTAAATTAAATATAAATAAATTAATAAACTGCAAAAAAAAAAAACTATGATGAAATTACCTGTACTTAACTTATGCAAAATATTGAGTTAAGTGAGATAATCTAATAATTTTTCATCATGATATCATTTTATTTTAAGAAATTGAATTTTTCAATTTCATCTATTTATATATACGTATATATATTTAATAAATAATTTCTCTATTGTTTAATATTATTATCTCTTACGTGAAACATACCAATTTACCAATCAATGAAGTACGTATTGTATATAATATAATCATCTCTTTTAGAAAAATTATTTATTTGTTATTCGCGATTTTAATAATACACATACATTCTCATTTTTGATTAGGAAAAATTATTAAATTTTAAGTGGCAATTTTTCCTATTTTAATCAAATTTTTTTATTCCTATATATTATTGTTACTTAAAACTTAATATTTTTTCTTTTCACTTATTTTGTCAATTCTTGTTCTTGTTTATTTTAGTCTTTTTTCACGTTTAATGGAGACTGTTATTACGTACCTAAGTATAATAATATAAGTTATAATGTTATCATTTAATAAACTTAAATTATTCATATCTAAAATTTTAAACAACTAAAATACTGGATTTGAAATTAAAAAATGGAAAAAATTTCGTAGCAAAAGGGGAAAAAAAGCTTTTTCTTTGTTTTTTTTTTTTTTTTTTTTCTTTCACGCCATGTGATCTAATAATATAGGAGGGGGCACAGTTTACACCCGAAAATATCTTAGATCACTTTAGCAAGCCTTGTGAAAAAAAAACTTTTTACTTTTCTCCTTTCCTATATAATTAAAATTTTAATCCCATATTTATATCACTTTTTATTTAAGAAAGAATCCAATTGTTTTATTTTTGTATTAAAAATTTTTTCATAATTTTTTAATATATATTATCCCGAACGAATTCTTTATATTTAGTAAATTTCTATTTGTATTTTATTAAGATTTATTATGATAATATATTTAGATCAATATTCTGTTTTATAAATATTTGCGGAGAGAAGGACCCTGAGTCTCAAGTTTTTAGAGATTTCTGTCCAAATTTTATTACCCTACAACATGAATAATTTATTGAAAAGAATTTTTGTTCAAAGATACCTCATAAAAGTTTGAATAATTTTTAACTTAGGTACTCATGAGTCAAAGTGCAGAGAGTGACTTGCTTATTTAAATATAAATAAATATTTATAATAATGTAATAAATTTTTTACTTTGATTAGATAAGAGTCTCTGTAAAAAAAAAATAGTTCAAACATTTATAAGCTTTGAGAGAGATTCTGACAAAAGTTATTTTTATTCAACATTATATAGGATGGTGCATAATAAAATCTGAGACTCAGATCACATTCTTTCATTATATATTTATATACTCGCAGCCATTCCATTTCATCGCTAAATCAGATTTTTATTTTTTTAATAAAACATTTTTAAGGATGAGATGGAAGAAATTAAATTTATCATAGTACATTGTGAACTCAGAATTTTTAGTTAACAATGAAAATAAATATGTTGTAATTCTGATATTGTATTGAATTAACTTTTGAAAAAAAAAAAGGGAGAGAAAAAAGAGAGAAGTTATTATGCTAAAATAAAAGCATTTCTAGTAATTGGCTTGTAGTAATTTTTGTAATATGTATTTTTTATTCATCATTTTTTTAAGCAAAAGGCATTTTTATTTAAGTAAATTAAATAATATATATGTGTATTTTTATTTTTAAGTCTTTCCAGAACTCTTATTCCGTTATAGACTAATTATATATAAATATATATATATATAACTCAAAATTTTATGACCAAACATCATCATTCACTTTTTGAAGCATTTTCCAGGTTTTTGAACTTAGTTTTTTAAATAACTTCAGATTGGAAATTTGGTATACTAAGGATTAGGATAATAACTAAATCGGGATACCTAATTTCTCTTTTCTTGTTTATTTATTTATTTATTTATTTATTTATTTATTATAATATATTAAATTTTTAATTTGTTGCTCTATTGTTTATTCAAAGGAGAAGGCAGGGACAGTAATAACTTTCCGGATGCTTTATTTAATCTTCATTTTATGCGACGTTTCGCACACAAGTTTACGTCGATCACATTTGAATGCCATCTTTTAAGTCCAAAGGTGATCAATAATGATACATAATACATATAACAATGTATATATATTCAAAGCCGTGAAGAGATTCAAAATGCCTTCTAGATTAAATTATTTCAAAATTGAATTTATTAATATACTAACCGTCAATATGATATTTGGACAGGACAAGTGTAATGGACTCTATATATATATATATATATATATATATATATTATTCACTATTAGTATATTTTAAACAATTCAATCCAGTATATCACTTTAATATTTAAATTTATAAAAATTTAAAAGCTGTGTGTACGGAATAGACCGGGAAAATAAGAATCTGTTCCTATATATTTAGCCTTGTCTAAGAGGCTAAAATTATATTGATTTCTAAAATTTTTATATTATTTATAAAAGGCTTATATGACAATATATGCTCTATTTTAAGTTGCTTTTAGATACGTGGAGTAGAAGCAGCTTCACGATCACAAATATATATAATCATGTTCTGAAAAATTTAACGAACTCTAGCGGAAACAATTTTATTTTATTTGGTTCTGTCCAATGACTGTTAAAGTATTCTACAAGCATTAATAAGAATATGTGACCAAGATAGCACAGGTTTTTTTTTTTTAATAAATTTTTTAGGCTGTTCATAAATTTTATATAAATTGCTAATTTGTAATAGCCTGAATGTTACATATTAAAAATAATGAATTTGAGAAATATAAATAAAAAAGTTAATTATAATTTAAAGAAAATCATCTTTTTAATAAATTAACCAACCTAAAATATTTATTACTCCATTTTGTAATTGCGAGCCATTTTATTTTTCGAAGCTATCCCTTAGAACAGAGTTCTTGCTACATGATCTAGGGCAGTTATCGCCAACCTTTTTGAATTCACCGACCAGTAAAAATTTGAAATCTCACAGGCCAAAGAATATGTAATAAAGGATATAAAAAGTTTTATAATAATTATTTTATTTTCATTTATTATTAGAAGTGATATCTACATTTGCGCATTTACAATATACAAACCAAAAATGTACTTTACACCTATGTGTGTACATGAAAATTTTACATCTATAACCATACATTAAATTGAAAGAATGCGCTACGGGACACCAGGCGATCGCTGATTTAAGGAACCGTGGTTCGTTTCTCATCCAAGGCGATAAAATTGATTTAAATATATAGCCTAGTAATTAATTTAAATAAATATGGGGACGATTAAATGTTTTCAGATGCCGCAAAAAATTTAAAAAAGCCATTTTTAAAATCAAGTAAACTTTTTTGATTTCTTATAGAAAATTTTTCTCAAGACGAATGGAGCAGATACCCGATAGTAAAATTGACTTAAATTTAAAAATAGTATTTTTTGCAGCCAATCTTGAAAATTTAATAAAATGCTGAAATACTATTTATTTTACTCCCATTACTAGATATAAGTATTTTCCATAAATGCTTGAAGTATAGTTTATTAGAGTCTAAATCAAAATTTCCAGAAGTGCTTCCAAAAGAAGTACTTGAAATACTTTCCAAGTACTGAGTATTTGAAACCACTTAGGTCTTTAATCTGAAATTAAAAAGCTAAAAATGGAGTAGCTAAGTTTCCAAATTCAATGAAATCGTATGCAAAATAAAAAAAAAATAATTTTTGAAGCTTCAAAACCACCGGTGGTGTTTGAGGTCATTTAAAAAAAATTATTTATATCAAAGGGTTCAATTTTATTGAAATCGAAAAAAAAAATCACCTGAGAAAGTGCTGGGGTGAATAAGTGCGGGGCATTCGGTTGACTCTACGAGGCGCCGGCGTGTAGTGGAGCACAGATCATCCAGATGAGAACATCGACAAAGCTGATAATATCTTTTCATTATCTCATCTCATTCTTATATCCCTTTTAAGGAAAACATTTAAAATTGATTATTTTTTTATTATATAAATATTTGGTTTTTGGATATATTTTTAAAAATATTTTCAAATAACATTTATTACAATACTTATTAATATTTGAATATTTATTAATTAAAATATAAAAAACTAAAAATTTTTGAACTTTCCCTTGGGAATGAAAAAATATTAATACCCTTTCAATTATTACATTCTTTTAAACCTTAAAGCCAACCCTCTCATCATAAATAATTTACCTAGTATATTAAAACTAAACCCTCTCATTTCTCACCCTACTCGATCTATCTATCATTATAATATACTAATATTAATTATGCCATTAATTTTTCCTTTTAAATGTTTTTTTATAAGGTTTATTAAAACGTTTTAAAAACAACGGTCCTTAATATGCAACCGAACTGACTTGCCTTTAAGGCTGTACTTTTTTGTTTCGCAGTAAGAACTGTACGACTAGTTCAAGGGACCCAAACCTTTTTGCCTGCGGGTAGACTTGGCAAAGCAAAAATAAGACGAGGGGCGTTTATTTTTTTATCATATATATTCGATCGTAAGAATTTCTTTGAAAACCCAGAGTCCGGGGAATGATCGTTAAACACGGAGTCTCCCGCGTGAAATTGACTGTTGACAACCCTAATTAAAAGTCCTATTGGTCTTGCACTAGGATGAGATGATTTTAAGAAGTCCTTTATTGAAAGATGTTCGTTGAGGGAAATTATTTTGAAAGGGCAGGACATTCTAACAAGTAGAGACTGAAATAAATAATTCTTGCTCAGAATATACTTTTTTTTATACCTTGATAAGACGTTGATGCAGAAATGTCACGTGATATATAGAAAGGAAAGGAATCAATAAATGAACAATTTTTTTGTTGCTTTTTAACTAAATTTTAATACATTTGTATAAATTAGATATTAACAGATTTATAATATATCGCTTACATCTCTTAAATATACATTATAAGAAATTCAACTAATTAAATATATATAATTACATATCTATATATAGATATATATATATATGTATATATATTATTACAATATTTTAATTATATAATTTTGATATTCTTCTTTCAACAGATTCCCTAAAACGGGAATACTAAAATAAATAATAACTTTTTCGATTTATATATTCATATTTAAATTTAATGTTTAGGATAATGTGGTCCAAATTTTTAACTTTTAAAAAAATACTTTTCTTTATTAACAATGGAGGACTTCATAGTTAAATTGTGATAGAATTTAATAAATATATTTTGAGCATTGAAGCAAATAAATTATTAGATTTTTATTATAAGGACAAAAAACTGGTAGCCAAAATATTTCTGTGATGTTTATTGGTAAAAAAAATTTTTTTACAGATTTATAATAATAATAATAATCAGAGAGAAGAAGATGGCTCCACCCTGGAAAGCTGCTGTTGAGACAATAAAAACCTCAATAAAAGTTGTATATCTCAATAAATATAGACACTTTGCAGAGGTACCTCACAACTGTACCTTTAGATTTGGCATCACATAGGCCCGGCTCAGAACCAGATTATATATTTAGACAAAATAATCCAAAACATAACTCTTATAAATTATTTACAAGCACATTTGGTCGAGAATAAAAAATATTTGCCATTTAATTCACATTAAGTTAATATGAAAAAATTTTATTTTCAAATTAACTAAATCTAAAATTACTAATTTTAAATTTTATCTTTCTACTTTTAAAGGTTTTTTGTTTTTTATTTATTTATTTATTTTTTAATAAAAACTATTTAATATTCTATTTACATTGAGTTTCTTTCTCTCTCTATTTCATTAATTCCACTAATGGATATTTTAGATTCCTTATATACAAATGATTTAATATTTTATAATAGATTAAATCAACTATATATTTTTAGAAGAAAGAATTTTGTTATTTTAAATAGGGAAATAACTAGAGAAATGTGTATAATTAATTTTTATTTGAACCAGTTAAGGGAAAACATTTGTTGATTTTAGGATTAATACAGCAGTAATCTTGATGGGCGTCCAATAGCTACTATTTATTTATAAGGCCTTATCAATCAAACAAAAATGAAATAATATTTCGATCTAAGTATTATTAAAATATTTTTAATGCATATTTACATTAGATTCGTTGCCAGATTTGGTCGGATGATATGCAAGATTTTCTTTTATTTTTCTTTTTTTGGCGAATTTTTTACTGAGATAATTCGGGAAGGCGTACCATCATTTATTGAAATTTGCAAATATTATTTTATATGAGGGATATTATAAGAAAATTATAAAATGACATTTGATTAGCCCATTTGTTTATTTCCAATTAAAATATATTCACATTTTTTTTATTTCTTTATTGAAAAAAGTGCATACTGAACAGATGTATGCATTTTGAGTTTAGAAATAGAAAAAGGCAAATGCCTGCCTATTTTGGTCCCTCAACTGCCGATAAAATATCAACCAACTATTTTCTAAGTATAATCATTGTGAGCAATATAGGTATAGGAAGGAATTATATATATAAGGAGATTTAAATATGAAAAGCAAGCTTAAATAACATTTTAGAATATTTTGAAATATAAAAATAGGCCTTCATCTATTAAATTAAAGGATTTTTTTTCTTTATATAATTTAAAATTTTTAACATTTTGATTTGAAAAATAGTAATTTTTTTTTTAAGAAATATATCGGAGCCCGGAAAAATAACAACAATTATTTGACAAAAATATTTTTCCTCATATTAATATTAATTTTTTTAAACTTTTAATGAAACAGAAAATTTCATAAATCAATATACTTTTCAAACCTGAAAAAATGGGGAAATTTTTCAAAATGATGAAAAGGGGTTCTTAACGTTGTTGTTGTTATTATTATTATTAATTATTATTATTATTATTATTATTATTAATGTTAATATTATTATTTTGGAATAAAATTTTCTTTAAGTTTTTTAAGAAATACAAATTTAAAATGTTCAATTTCTAAATTCGAAATATCTTAATTCTTCTATTTTTTTTAAATAATTCTAAATATATATATATATATATATACTATTTATTTAATTGAAATAATTACTTTAAAATTTTAAGCTTAGATATTTTTTTTTTTCTTAAATATTATTTAGGATAATTATAAGAAATATTATTCAAGCCAAGTTTCGTCCCCTTAAAAATTTATTATTATTAAAAAAAGTAATATAGATAAATGGTGAAAAAATAAATAATTATTTATTATTAAAATTAAAAACTATAAAAATTATAAAATAAATAATTAAAAAAAAAGTGAAAAAGCATCATTTCATTATTAAAACTTAAGATTATTCTCAATCTTCAGTAATAAAAAATTTCAAAAAGGCAAATGGTAATCTGAGTAAAGAAATAAAATATCTAAAGTTTTTTGTTATAAATTTTCTCTGTGTTTTTCTAATATTATTTAGGCTCAAAGAAAAGAGTACGAGACACATTACCAAGAAAAAATTATCTCTTTCACTTATAAATTTTAACATAGGAAAGAGTTTAGAACCAAGGAGAGTCTCTCAGGGAGGAGTAGAGAAATCAAGTCTTGTGCTTATTGACCTAGCTTCTGACGTCATTAAATTAAAACAAAATACTTATATTGCTATTGCATTTTTTAATAAACTCTAGCCAGGAATTTAACCAGCCAACAAATTTAATATAACTCTTTCTTAAAGAGGAATATCAACAAAAAATGATAAAAGATTTAAATTTACACATGAGCATATGAACTTGACTAAGCCATTGAAAAACTGCTTTTCCAAAAATTCTACTTTATATTTTCTAAACTAAGTTGAAAAAATCTGGTTAGTAAACAACAAATAAATATCAAAATTAAAATAAATATTCATTATAGAAACTAAACGTTGGCTTGAGAGGATATTATTTTCATCATTGGTAAATAAATAAATATAAATAAAAAAATTCATAGTTAAAAACCCCTGAATAAAAACGAATAGTTAGTAGTAACATTCCAAAGAAATAACAATAATTTACAAACATTAATCAGTTAAATCGACATTAAAATAAAAAACGATAGCATCACAATATACATCACATATACTTGCTAAGCTTTACGCTTTACATCGGAAATTTTATGTAAAACGGCAAATCTTCCTTTTATGTACCCCCTTTTGAGAGAAAACAAACAAAGAGGGAAGGTTTTTTTTAAGAAAGAACATTTTTTAGCTTTAGCACTTATATATCTAGATGTATTTAAAATATTATTATTATAATATTTATTTTAGGTAAATTTATATATATTTATCTGAATATATATAATTCATTTATAAATGTTTATATTTTTTTTACTTTATTATTTTATAATAAAAGAACTCTTCTTTCAACATCAGGTCAACTTTTAAAATTTATTTTATTTTTGTTTTTATAATTATAATTATTATTATTATTATTATTATTATTTTTAATAAATTCTGCCCTGCTATGACTATTATTATTAATCGAATTTTAATTTTTTTTTTTTTATTAAATACTAAATCGATTTTAGATTCTAGAGAGAATCATGAAATTTTTTTTGTGAATAAATGAAAAAATTAATAATAATATATCAAATTCACCAAAAAGGTGATAGTAATATTTTCTAAATTATTTGGAAAATTTACATAAAATTGTGTAAAGCTACTATTCAAATTTTTTCTTAAGCAAATTGTATTTTGCAGCCTTTTTTTTTTTGAATTTAGTCCAAAAGTAGATATATAATGTTTTATAAAATTTTGCTGTATAAAAGTTTTAGATATTGTAATATAGGCAAATTACATTATGTACTAAGTATATATATACATACATAAATATATACTTTATGTATATACAGTAAATGATATAATATGTGAAATATTTAAAATTATGGCACATTATTTTTCCTTCTAGGCTATCGCCTTTTTTTCCATTTAATATAATAATATTCTCATCATTATTTCTAGGTAAAGATTTACTCTAAAATATGTTTTCAATATTTAGGCACAGATTTATTCTAACTAAATAAATATTAAAATCTTTTCTAAATTATAGAATTTATTTTTTCTAATGTGATATATTGTATTTATTTATTTATTTATTTTATTAAATAATGGAGGCATCATTGCAGAGCAACGAGAATTGGAAAGAGCGATTGAAAACTCCATTTTAGAAACATATATTGGAGGAGTGACATGCATAGAAAGAATGTCGTAAAAATTATTCCTCGTCGAAATAGAGAGAGAGAGAGTCCCCTTTTCAGGCACAATAGCTCTTTTTATATATATTTATATATATATATATATATTTTTTTTTTTTTCAACATGAGACTTCTTTAAAAATTTTCCGTCATCATAAAAAATAAAAAATAATTCGATGACTTTATTTTTATTATATAATAGCACAACTTTATGGAAATTTATATTCTTTATATTTTTTAACTCACTTATAGCCATATATCTAACTAACCTCATAAATGAAATTCTAAAAATTATTTTAATACATTTAGTAATTTTTTTTTATATAAATCTTCACCGACAAAATAAACTTCTTTAATTAATTTTTTTTCTTAATATTTAGGCTCACTTTTTTTTTATTTTTTATTATTGGCAGTTCGATACCATAAATTAATTTTTAATAGAAAATTTATTTCTTCGGTGATGGTATAAACTAATTTTAATAAATTAAAAAAAAAATAATTAAAAATAAGCTTTTGAGTAAATAATTAGTATAATAATAATAAATAAAAAGAGTAAATATATTAAGTATGCAAATTATTTGTTTAACTTTTTTTTTTTTATTAATCCCCCCCGTTGTAAAAGCAATCAGGAAAAGATAAATATCATTATATAAATAAAACAATATCAATAATCTCATCATTATGCATGAAGAAAAAATTATAATTACTAAAAAAAATTCTAATTTATATGTTTACTTATTTGTGCTTTTTTTTTTTTTTTTTTTTTTAATTAAAAAAATATTTGCACACTTAAATGAAAGTAGCATTAAATTAATAACAAGGAGACGATTATGATTATAAATTTTTTTATTAACCATCTGTTTGAGAAAATCAAATATATTTAAGGCATCTTAGCAAAGGGAAGGCTTGAACTTTTTTCTTCATCTAAAATTCGCAACCACTTCCCAAAATCTGTTCAAAATTATCCACACCTCTCTATCCAGAGATTATTTTAATGGAAAAAATACATGATCATGTATAATTATATTATAAGTGTATTTTTTCCTCTTAGGAACCATCTGGCAGTCGAACGAGGATTGAAAACAACTCATTTTAGCTTCTTAATTGAGTTGTATCCTCATTAAAACTGAATTAGTATAATTGTACGTCTCAAATGAAATTAAATTGACAATTTTCGTAATAAGATTACAATAAAGTATAAACATTCTAACTTACATAGTTATATTGAATCCAGCCATTCATATTAATAATGAATTGAAGCAATGGTCCCCAACCTTCAAAGGATTATTAAACTCTTCAAAACAATCTTTATTAAGGCATTTTAATATTTGCAAGATACGTTAATAGGTATATAATGTTGCCACTTTTAATAATATATTTCAAAGGTCTTTGGTTATTTCTCAAAGAAGAAATAACTAATGAGTTATTCAAGAGGGAGATTACTATTCTTTCTCTGAGAAATTACTTAAAATTTCGAAAATAAATTTTTAAGATATCAAAAGCGTCATTATATCAAAATACTTTAAGAATGAGTCTTGCAAATTTCATTCCATTCATTTTAAATCTTTGGAAATCATTTGTTAATTTCCAATAGCCGCCCGAAAAAATTATGCCATGTTTCCTCTGAATTTTATAATTTCTATCGCATCCCCCATAAAGATAAAAGATAAACAAGATTATTAACGATATAAAATCATTGGTTGAAAAAAGTTATATGTTTGGTTATTAAAATTTGCCTTCATTTGGTGGGCAGAAAGAGCTTGAAATAAATAGGAAAATTTCTTAGGAATTGCTCTCAACACATATGAATAAATTTGGTATCGCGGGGTAGTATTTTTAGGAGATATTTTTATTTACTGTTAACAGGATTTGAATAGTAGTCCTGTTCTCTTTATCAGATTTCTTATGCACTAACTAAATTTAGATATTTAACTTAAGGAATAAAAATAAATATGTACTATAAAAATAAATAAATAAGTAAATAACTAGATAAAATATTGACTAGATTGAATAAAGACTAGAAATAACTAGAGTATATACAGTTAATAAATATAATATATTATAATTTAATATTCATTCAATGTTTTCTGTAAATTGGACATTCCTGTCATTAAGGAACAATGAAAAAATAAATAAATAAATAATGGACAAAATAAATACTTAAACATTCACCATCTTAGGGTTCTGCTTAAGTGAGAAAAATAGTGTCCTGCCCCTTCACTAAGTGGCAGGGTTAAGTATAAAAAATTGTCTACTTTTATCATAATATCTGATAAATTTTTAAGTGACAACGATTTTTCAAATGAAAAATTTCGATATTTCATTTAATTTAATTAGAAAATGGCAAGCCGTTAAATATCAAAAGATTAATCAGAAATAATTATATATGTCAAAGTATAAACATAAAATAAAATGGAAAATATTCTAGACTTTCCCTTATAAAAATAATTGTTTTTTCTCATCTGTCTTTTAAAAATAATGAGATTTGTACTAAAATTACGTGCTCATTCTGTTTAACTAAGAGATCTATTTTGATTAGTATTATAATTAAATAGAACTTTCATGAATAAAAAGAGATAGCGAATCCAAGACATTTCATATATTTTCTAAATAATATGAGGGTCCCTACTAATCAATTTAAAAAAAATATTATTAAAATGCATTATTTTGTTATAAACGATGCAAACTTTTGAATCCTCAAGGTAACTCAGCTGGCAAAAGTTGTCTTCATTAATGACATTCTGGTGAAAGAAGTGGAAACAAACTCCACTATAAAAGTAAAAGTAAAAAATAAGTTACTACCCGAGTAAACAGTTACTGACAAAAAAAGTGAAAAAAAAAAAGACTATAATAATGAGTGATGGGTTTGAAGACAGCCAAAGATGAAATAAAAACAAATTTATTTCTTCTTTTCTTCGACGTTTCGGATTGCTCATCGCTCCCTTCTTCAAGACCTGATCGATACGTTTATTTCATTTAAGACGTATAATGAAGAAAAAATATTTTTGTTAGCCTTGTATCAATCAACACTTACGGATAAGTTTTCAAATTTTGTGTACAGATAGAATGTATGGTGTTAATAATATATAATATATTAGTTGGTATAATGTATGT
>JAAAKE020080768.1:0-24196 GCA_010014785.2 Anisolabis maritima | reverse complement strand
ATAAAGTAACTTCACGGGGTGCCGATAGATGGCTACGGCCAGAGGTCGGCTGGGTTTGAGGTGTGTGTCTCCGTACAGGTAAGCACATCGGGTAAATAAACGGGGACCCCGGTAGGTCCAAATGAAAAACACAGTAAACTTAATAAGGAATTTCAAAGAAAAAAAATTTATTTCACTAAGGGAGGCTTGGAAACTTGGCTCCGCTATTGAATTTTATATAATTTTTTATTTTAAAATTATTTTTATCTATACATCTTAATTTTTAGTTTTATTCTAAAGTAATTCTTTATAATATAGGATGTTTTAAATCAGGGATTACCAAACTTGTTTTTTGTATTTCGACCCCCTTTGAAAAAAATTTTTTTCAATCAATTCCTAAATTTTTTATATTGTAATGCTATGCTCTGCTAAGCTATCGAATGCGAATAGAATTAAAACTCTTATTATTATCAAATAATTACATATGTATTATTTGGTTTAAAAATTAGATATAATTTAAAACTGAAAACTTTTCCATCGACTCCCAATACACCATTCGAATTCTATCGACCCCTAAGGGGTCTACATGAACCCGTTGATAATCTCTGTATTAAATGAATGAAGATAAAATTATTAAAATATAAAATAGATAAAAAATTTTAATTTCCTTAGTATCCTAAAGTGCAGATTTTTATGCTTCACTCGGAATTTATTTGCATCCATTCACTTATTATCGGGGCATTTTCAAAATCAGTGAAATCTCAACGCCTCTGACAACAAAATGTTTCCCCTCCAAGAGTCTTCCATGGCACTCTCATCCAATCACAAGTTACTTCCCTCTATTCCCCGCAAGCTAGATCCTTTAAAGGGGGCTAGTCCGCTTATCATTTTCTTACCGCTCCTCGCCTCTTTAGTATTCCTAGAATAACTCGATAATATATTATTTTTTTTGTTTACCTTATTTATGAGTTTTGCTTTGCTCAACAATATTTCCACAACGCTATTTAAATGATTTGGATCCACATCCGCATTCACAATTTCGATTAGCGATCTGAAATTAGAATAAAATAATATAACTCAACATCTTTAAGACGGTCTTGCTTTTTTTTTTTACTATTTGATTTCGATTATTATTCACCCACATGGACATGACACCCAAGTCATGCTCAGGGACTCCCCAACCAAAGAAAATTGGAAAAAACAAACCAATTGAAATAGACTTTCGAATAAGAAACATTTGCAAAAAAAACTCTACATAACATAGGAAACATTTTTTTGGGTCCTGCCCCCTTAAAAAAAAATTGTCTAGCCAACTGAATTCATCTTTAACCTTTTATTCATTTAAATCATATTTTTACCTGATCATATTTTGGAAATCTTGTTTAGTTAACTGTTGAGTTCCGTTTATGTCATACATATCGAACATAAGTTTGGCTTTATCTTCAGTTGTTCCTTAAAATAAACACAAAAATAAAAAAAACATTTTTCGCAAAAAATCAATATTTAAAAAAAAATAATAAATTTTACCTTTTGAGAATATGACAAGAAAATCCATAAACTCTCTAAAAGAAATAAATCCATTTTTATCCTTATCAACAAAGTTAAACATCTAAAAAAAAAAATTAAATTTTTTTACGTAAATATTCAAGCGCCGGGCTATGGGTTATAAATAGTGCGACAAGTAATTTATCATCCTTTTAAAAAATATTTTTTCGATGTTTTCTTTTTTTTTTCTGAAAATCGGTAAAGATTCTTTATTCTCTAAAACAAAACTTGGATCTTGAAAAATTTAGTCTCTCAGATTAGAAATTCAAATTCTTTTATAAATGGTAGTCAGGAAAAGGTTTCTCAAAATTCAAGCTTCACTTTATTAAACCAAATATGTACCATTTTGATCGATAACTTTTTGTCTTTTTTCTTCTAAAACTTTAATTCCGTTACTATAGAATTTATTTAGTGTCTCTGCGAAATATTGCGACAAGTTTTCGAAGGCCTCTTTTGAAGACACTTTACCCCATTAAGGGAGATGTACAGAGAACGAAACAAATGGTAGTCTGACGGTACAATATGGTGAAAGTATCAAAACTTCCCACCCAAGCTCTCTCAATTTTTGCCGGGTTGTCTGGCTTTGTCATTTTCTGTTGTTAATTCCAGCCACTTCCTTTTACCTGTTCCTATCTGGTTAATTGTTGACAGTAGAGATAAGAATCAATCGTTTGACCAGGTTGTAACACTTCATGATACACGATTCCCTTCTATATACAAAAGGGCGAATTACTATGATAATTTTTTTTTTTCAATTTTAAGTCTTTTTTCGGCTGCCAAGGCCCCTTAGTCTATAAACTGTACAATTATGATTTAGGTTCGGATTCTAATGAGCAATAATAAAGAACTCCTGAAATCTTTGTAAAAATTTGATAATGATGATAGATTTGGATTTTACTATTTAGACTACATTATTTTAATTAGATCGCCATCGACGGTCCATCATAGTTTCGCACGGGGCAAGGGCGATTTAAAAGACCAAGATCTATCTTTTTCTCACATTATTGTCGTACGTACGTGATCCATTTTTCATCACCTGTAATGAGACGTTTAAAAAATGGTTCGATTTCGTTTCTTTTCAGCAGTGAACCGCAGATGGAAACTCGTTCCACTGTTAAATCGTTAGGTACCAAAACATGGAGCTTCTTTTTATATCCAGCCTTCTCTAAATGGTTTAAAACTGTTGATGGTGAATTTTGAGTTCCGCAGTGATATGATGTTCTACCGGTCTTGCTTGCATTTTGCATGATTTCATCGACTTTTTCAGTGATTGGTCAACGAGAACGAGATGACATTAAAATTTCCAGAACAAAATCGAGCGTATCATTCACGGGCTGTTCTTTCTGATACGGTATACACCATAAAATGCACAAATTTTTTTAGCCGCCTGCTTTGCGTTCTTTCCTTTTTTGAAGAAAAAAAAACATTTCAAAATGTACCGAATTTCTTCTTTATTTTCACTCGTTTTGAAAATGGTAGAACTTTTGACTGAATAAACAAATTTTAACAGTTTTTTTCTAGAATGCTCTATGAAATGAGAAGAGTAATATTACATTAAATGATGAATAGTAATATTACATGAAATATTCGACTTTAAGCCATCTATCGCCAAAATACCCGGAAACTTTTTCGACTACCCTTTATTCAGAGGAAAGGGGGAAAACGTCCAAAATGACAAGAGAATATTTTATTATTATTATTATTAATTTTTTTTCCAAAATAGACCAACCAAATGGCCAATACACTTGGATTTAATTTTTGTTGTCTTAGTCAAAATTTTTCCACTTGTTGGAATTTTCAAATCATCCCATCTTTTTTAGAAGCCTAGAAGAGAGACTCTCCTCCCATCCCCTCCCTTGGTTATATTCTCTTAATCACCCAGGTCAATGATGCATGCATTCTTATTTAATTAATTATTTAAAAAAAATATATAATATATATATATTACCTTAGTTACGAATTCAGAATTTGGTAACATACTAAGAGCTTCTGCAAATTCCGTAATCGTCAATTCCATATAGATTATTTCTTTAGCAGATTCAGAATCCAATTTAAAAATTTCATTCGTATGAGAAAAGTTGAAGGTCTGAATTTGAAATTCAAATTATTTATTATGGTGTAGAAATAGAGAGATAAAAGAATAAATGGTAGTAATTTGCAAAATTTCTGTTTTTATCAATAAATAATCAGAGATTTTTTTTATTTTTAAAAAAATAATTAAGAGTTGATCCTTTTATAAATATAAGGACGAGGGGTTTATCATCAAATTATTTATATTTGTGAAGCTGCCTGGAGAAAGCTTTCTCTCTGGCTAAGCGCATGGCGCTTGGGAGCCAACACGCTCTTTTGTAACCAACAGAAATTAATAGGACAGCGCAAAATCGTGTTACCAATTGCGTTAGCGTGGCGCCTCCCAATTGTAATACACATCTCAATATACGCCTCACCTAACTAATATCCCTCTATACTTGTATCTTTGACTCATAATCAGACTTAAGTGAAAAATTTTCTCCCCGTAAGGGTTATGTAGTGAAAATAATCTCAAATCTCTTCTTCATATAACAAAATTGTTTATTGTTAAATTTTATAAAATTAATTATATGATTATCAAAAATCTCAATTAATAAATAATAATTTTCCTCTCTGATCATTTTGCTAAACACTCCCTCCATTACTTGTAAACAGACAGTCAATGCTTACATGTGCAAAAACAACTCTGAAAAACTTCTCGAGAAGACGTTGTCTATCCTTTTTCGTGACAGTTTGTCTCAAAGCAGCTGTTAGTGAAATATTAATCCGTTCACGTTTTACACCAACTTTCTCAACGAAACTTTCGAATTGTTTCAAATAACAAGAACGTAAATAACTTGTTTCGAATTTTACCAACTACAAGAGAAAAATTAAATATTATTTTGTAAATATATTTTTTTTTTTTTTTGCATTAGAAATTTGATGAAATAGCCAAGAAAATGAAATAAAAAAATATTAAATACAATTTTAAATCATCTACCTTTAAAAGGACTCATTAGCAAAATATATTGACAATTTGTCAATCTGAAAGAATAAATTTTTTATCTCATTTCTTTGGCTGAATATATTCCTTCAAAGCTCTGAAAATTAGCAATTTTTTCATTTTTGTATCACTTACTAGATCGTAGTCGTTGCACATTCGAAACATTAAATGTTGTCCGTCAGAAATAATATATACTTTCACATGAATATTTGGTCTACCCATATCAATAAGACGAATCGCCTCTCCAGATAAATTTAAAACTTTCATTTGTCGATGGGCTTTATCTAGGGTTAAAATTACACTTCTGCTGCTGTTCTTTCCGATTCGTTCTAGAACTATTAGAAAAATTTATTTTCATTATTTCTTCCAAATAATTTGAGGAAATTAGTTTAATCAAAAGATAATTAAAGAAAACTAATTAATTTGTTTTAATTTATCTCTAGGAATTTGCGGAATTCAGCCCTAGGTTCAATTAAAGATTCTAAAAGACCGGAAACTGAGTGAAATTGAATATGTTCTATATTAGAAAATTTGACTTATGATCCACCTTCTGGCCACCGAGATTTAAAAAAAAAAATGAAAAGTTGTAGATTCCGGAGGAAGTCGACAACCGTGAGGGAAGAGAGACGCTTTCATTTAAATACAATATCTCTAACAGGAGACTAATTAAATAATGTTCAAAAATTTTTATTCTTAATATCCTGTCAACTTTACTTCCTACTTTTTTTTTTTTTTTATAAAACTCTGTAAATGTGTCATTGATAAAAAACATGAAAACCAAAATTTCTCCTAAGTATTAACTTCATCCAAATAATAAATTCCTTTATACAACTTTTGTTTGAAATTTTTCGTATCATTACCCTTTCCTAATTAGGTGCCTTTATTATTTTTAGGCGAAGCTATTAGGAAACTAAATGGTTAATGATACATTTTTTTCAAACAAAAATTATTCATTAATTAATATTAGTTAATATTTAAGAGAAATTTTAATTTTTAAATTGACAACTTTCAACTTTGGTGCCCATTTTCAGGAATATTCTGTTTTCCAAAAAAAGTATACTACTACTAGGGCTGAATTTAATATAATAATAACTAAAATTATCAGATAAAAAAAGAGGCCTCTGTTCACCTGAAAATTGACAATTGTTTAAAAGTGGAAGACTTCCTCTACGATCAGCACTTAATCCTATCCCATCCGGAGATGATCTTTTATAGGTTATAAAAGCCACAATCCCAGCGATGACTGAAAAGAAAAAAAGAGGTTATTAAAATTTTATATTTTTTAATATAATATTTATTTTCCTATTTCAGAACAGAGAGAATCTGTTTTTGAATTCACTTCGAGTTGATTTTTATCGAGTTTTTTTCATTGGGTGGAGAAACTTTTAACTTCTGGCCTATATATATTGTTTAAATCTATAAACTTGTATTTTATTATACTTTTAAAAAACTCTAAAAGGTAAAAGATATAAGGAGGAATTCTGAACTGTTTTTCTTAGACCGATAAAGGAAAAAGGAGTTCTAGCTGAAGTAAAAAACTATTTTCTAAATAGACAGGCAATTCGTCTTATCATTTCATCGATAATTATTTAAAAATAAATATTTTAGGTTGTTTAGGTCTAAGATATTTACATGATTCGTAAAAATTTTGAATAAATTCTATTTGAAATATTTATAGTAATCTACATCCATTAGCTATATATTTTATCTAACTTCGTTGTCAAAAGTTAGAAGAAAAATTCGAATTTTATTGTGTATGCCTAATTGGTACTATATATCTCTTTTATTTTATATGGAAGCATAATGACCAGTGGTCTTGTGATATGCGTTTAGTCATACCAGATTTTTATAATATATAATAATAGTGCTTATATAGTCAAAATGGCCAAATTAATTTTAAAAAAAAGTTCTTAGTCCAGAATAATTTAATATTTTAGAAAGAAAGAAATTTGATAAAAAATCGTACTTACCCAAAATACCAAATGTTATAAACAAATAAGTAAGCAAGAAACTAATTTCACTTGTTTTGAAATAATCATATGTCCCAATTTTGGGTTTGCATTCATGATAATCACTAAATTCATTTTCCATTGTTTTTAAATGATAACACGTTCTTTTTCCTTTCGGGATATTTGTTATGGTAGAATTAATTCGTTTCGGACACTTGCTCTCTATTAAGCATTTTATAGCTAGAAAGAAGATTTAAAAATATATATTAATAAAATTTACTCTGATCATAAGTTCCCTAAGGGTTGGACCCTACAATCCAGGCAAATATTTTTCTTTTTTTGTCAAATCTATAAGAGATTGGCATTTTCTACTTGCTTAATTTCTTTACGGCGAGGTCTCAGTTCTTATTTTGCATTTATGCATTTCACACCAAAATGTTACAATATTCCCACAATTAAAAATCGGTTCCAGTCTCAGCTTAAGACTCTCTTATGGGAAGCTCTGAATCTCTAATAAAATAAAATTTGAATAACTTCTAAATTAGGTTTACTTTCAATTAGATATATATGTATTATACTCGTATGGTATAGGGAAAGAATTGCGACAATATAAAATTTGTCAAGTCAATGATAAAAGACAATTATTTTATTTTCATCACTGATTTATTCTGAGTTATCACTCTCACTTAGGCCAATCCTAACTAATTAATTAGTAAACTTTTGAAATGTAAAAAATTAATTTTTTAGAGAAATATATATATGATATAAATAAAATACCTTCGTATGGAGCATTAAATAGATTTTCTGAAATTTCCTTAGGATCTAATTTTGTTACTGTAATAATAATATCATAAATTGTTAATGCTTCGATTCGCAGTACTTCTTTTTCAGTGAATAAACTAAAAACAAAATAAATAAATATGTAAATAAGAAAAAAATATCTCGCCCTGAATATTAGACATTTTAAGGTGCTTTCCTAATATCATGCATGCATGCATGAATATTTGCCTGCTACTTGAAACTATAAATACCTGATAATATGAAAGTACCTTAAATTCTATAATCTATTTAATGAAACTTTAAAAATGACTCTCGGCGAAATGATAGGGCGGACGACTTCAGCGTTGCCAATCTTATGCGTTACTGATACAAGTGTTTGGTGGGAGTGAGCGAGCAGTCGTATGTTTTCGGAAAACCTGGCAAGTGGTTTACCAAAGCTATGGCTTTCCTCAAGGTTCGGCTTTTCGCGCTCACATGCTCAATACTAAAGTTCCATTAAATAGAATATACTATTTTTTTCTCCAGGTTATTAAATTAATTTTTAAAAATTCTAACTTACCCATTGTTTATGTTTGCGTACCAGAAACGATCTCCATCTCGAATGCGTTCAAATTGATCTTTAATAATTTCTGAAAAAAGTTCCCCAATAGTACCAGTTGATTGGTTATTAATATCAATCGATTCAAAAAGTCCACCGGCCCATACATCTATATTATTTATATTTTTATAAACTTTATATAATTCCGGATTCTGAAAATAGTTTTTTCATTAAAATATCAAATTATTATTAATTAAGGTATTCTATCTATTATAAATATCTGATAGAATTGTTAGCAACTGCCTTAATGCCAATCACTGATTCTACTAAACAAAAATAATTTTTTTTAATCAACTTAAATAGACGAGTTGCATACCATTTTATTGAGTTGAAAGTCTAAAATATAATTTAAAAAATTTGATATCTATGAAAAAAATTGCCACCATCAATGGTCTAATGTTTGCCAAAAATTACTGGAATCTCATCATTTAGGCCAAAGTGTATTAATTACTTATTAATATTTTTTTTTTTAATTTAATTTTTACTCTTTTCGGCTGCAGAACCTATTTAGAGTTTACAATTTTTCTATATTTGTTATTGAAAAGGTTCAGCACTGCCTGGACTTGCTTGTTGACAAATACTTTGGTGGCTGTCCTCTCCAGCCAGGCCAGCCGATCTTTTTTTTAGTTTCTTCGGTTTCTGAGGTCATATAGACAGTAAACGATATATACAATGATTTAGGCATATTTATTTATTTATCATTTGTATCCAATTGATTTAAATAAATTTTCATTGGACTGCCTGAGATCCGAACCCACACACCTCTTGGATTTTAAGGTTATCAATACTGACAATTTCAATGACAATCTTTAACCTCTCGGCCAGGGGGGGGGGGTCTAATCAACTTAATACAAATATTGACTTAAGTTTCAAAATAAATATTAATTCCAATTGTTAATTATTGCTGCTTCAATTTCTTCAACTTTATAAACATAAAATTTTTTGGAGTAAGGGATTGAATTCCCGGAAGCAGCCATGTGGAAAATAAAAATTGATTTGTTCTTGTTGTCGTATGTCTTCGTAAGCCTGTCGCGCACTTGCTCAGGGAAGCACAAATACATATACTCTCAAAACTGTATCTTTTGTTAATTGCATCTTTTAATAATTAGGAGAACTACATAAAATTCAAAATAATCAAATGTTTTACCTATGATTAAATTTATTGTTTTCCGATTTCATGTATTTCTCCTAATTATCCTTTAAGACGAAACCAAAGATACAGGTGTCCAATTACATTTGAAAGGGATAGTATATATAAATATATTATACATAGTAATTGTTAATATCGGTTAGTTTTATTTTATTGCAAACAAAAGTTCGAATAAGTACTAGACTCAAATAGTGATGTTAACAATTTATATTATATATGTTCTGGAAGGTTTCCGGAAGGGGTATATGTAAAGTGAAATTTTCTCGGGTTACCCCTACAACCAACGCTTAACCCGAGAAATTTTCACTTAATATATATATATCAAATTTACCAAATAACTGTAAATATTGACCATTTGGTCGCCATGAGGAAGTGCACGAAAGACATACGAAACGTCGGCAACAAAAACAAATATGTTTTTATTTTTCACCTGGCTGCATCCGGGTATCCCGTACCGAATTCAAATTATCTGCGACAACTATCAAAAAAGAACAACCGTCATATTAGAGATTTTATTAATTTTTCTAACCAGCTGTTCTTTTTTTTTGGGTTTAAGTCCAAAATACTTTCGTGCAGTATTATAATCTGGCAATCCATGATCTCTGCCGCGTTGAATATTTAATGCCATTAAGTCACGCCGTGGAAATTCTAAAGGTCCGAAAACGTTTTCTGAAAAATAAATAAATTTATTATAATAAATGCAATAACACTGGGAAGATATAACTTACTTAGGAGTCGAAGATATAAAATCACAATTTTTTTTCTCACTTTATTGGCAAATATTTCGGCCAACATTGACGATGGCCATTCTTAGAGCTGCATGATGAAATTTCATCACTGGTTAGTTCAACGGTAGGCCGAAATATATGCTTATATAGCGAAATGAATGGAAACTGAGAGAGAAAAAATGTTGATTTTATTTCTTCGATTTCTTTAATAAATAATAGTTTAGAGAGGACTTCATAACTATTAAAATTAAGAATTATAACAATTACATACGTCGTAAATCTTCAACGATAATATTATCTTCCTTTTCACTCAATGTGTGGGCCATGCCTAGAATTAAGGGGTCAATATCTTCCGTGTAATTTTCGGCTATAACACCAATATATTTCTGTAAAAAAAATGAACACTTTTATTTTTTTTTAATTGCTTATGCTTCATTTGATCGGAATTTTTCATACCAGATCAATTGTTCACACAATTTTTACTTTCTCTTATCTATATATGTAAGATTTTGCAATCGATGTGGAAATTTCATCGGAAGTTCACGTTTTCAGGTCCCCTGACGCTAAGAAAATGAGTCTCGCAAAATGGTCTGTGTGCGTGTAAACAAGATATCTCAAAAACAAAATAAATGTTTGAGGCTGAAATTGTTTATTTAATTTAAGTACCCACATCGTGTACGCTTTGAATCTTTTGAACTCTAACGATTTTGATTAAAATTCAAAAACAGATTTTAAGATGATTTTTGAAATGTATTAATCCTTATCATCCCCCCCCCACCCACAATGATTGGGGTTCACTTTACTGATGCACTTTTTTAGTTTGTGGTAAATTTCTTTCTAATTCCTACGATTTTGATTAAATTGTCTAAACATTTAATAAATTAGAAAAGCTTTAAGACGTACTAATCATTTTTCATCCATCTCAAAATAGAGTGGGGCCCTCAATTTTGGATTTTAAGAATCCCATAGAAAAGATAGGACTCGTTGCCAGGGTAACTAAATATAAATAATTTTAATTCCTATGTAACACTCCTAAACCTCGAATAGGTCCGCCGGAAGCCATCAGGACTAATTTCCCCAATCAAATATATATATATATATATATAAAGTCAAAATGACCTCAGCAGCCGAAATTGACTTAAAATTAAAATTTAAAAAAATTCCTTTGTTTGATAATAAACAAGATTTAATTTTTTATATTTCTAACAATTTGGAATTAAAAAATTAATTGATATTAATGACAAACGAAAAATCTCTAAAAAAAAAGGTTATATAAAATTGTTTACGACTACTTAGGGAATCCGGCGCAAAGATTTAGCATATCACTCAGCTTTCCTTAACTTAGATAAAAGAAAGTAATGTGCGATCATCACATCAAATTTTTTTTAATACTGGATTCTGGGGGCTGGTATTACGGATGGTGGACTTACACAAACTTGGAATTATTTACCTCAGGTCTCCAAAAACTGTTACAAGTTCGAACAAAGGATTTTACTGGTCGATGTAATTCACATGAATGGCTATCCGAAGGCATTTTTTTCATCATTCCTATTCCTAAAAAAAAATCATATAATTAAAAGAAAATTTCCTGTCTCGAATATTTTTCATTACTAGAAATATTTCTGGATGGTTATTTTTAGTCATCAACAATAGAGCCAATTTCATTTTGATTAGCAATTGTTAATCGCAAATCAAATAAAATTTCTTTAGTTCTCAGGCTTCAAATGGTACCCTTCCCATTGTGAGCAATATTTAAAATAAGGCGGACGGATAACAATTATCTTAAGCGAATATATAAATATAATTTATCGTATGTAAAAACAAAAATATTGAAGTAAAGTTTTGCCTGTTAGAAATCTTACCCCCACTCTAAAATTTGTGAAGGTAAAAAGATGCCCCCACCAGACCACATCACAAAACCGCTATCATCTCCTTTTTCTATTAGAGTGGAAAGCGACTCTTTTATTTATTATATAGTTTACCATCTATTTATATATATATATATATATATATATTTGGAATAATGTTTTCCCGGGTTGGTCCGCGTTGATTGTTGAGACACACTCAACATTTGGATATCAAATGATTTAAATAAATATGCCTGGATAATACATATCATAAATAAATATATTATATATATAATTTAATGTCTATATGCCTCAGAAGCCGAAAAGACAAGAAAAAAATCACATAGGAATTAAAAATATTTATATTTTGTTACTACGGTAACAAGTTGTCCTATCATTTCTATGCGATCCTCAAATGGGATCCCCACACTATTTTGGGATCGTTAGAATAGTTTAAGAGAAAATCATAAAACATACGAGTAAAGTAGGCCCCAAACAATTTTGAAAGAAATAATTTTAAAGATCATCTAATAATTAATTGATTTATATATATAAATTAAAAATCAATTATTTATTAGATGATCTTTAAAATTATTTCCTTCAAATTATATATATATAAAATAATTGATTAATTTTAATCAAAATTGTTAAAACAAATTTTGAGTAAATTGAAAAAAAAATTAAAAAAAAGTTCATTAGTAAATTACTAGTACCCGTTGGCCGATTTTATTAATAAGTTTCAAGACGCATGCGACTTAGTTTAAATATAAAATTTCTATCTCGTACGTTTTTTCGTTGTTGAGAAATCTTGTTCCTATTTATTTAGAATTAGGGAACTTCAAAACGTGTATTTCCGTTGGAATCTCAACATTTTTTTTTTTTTGCGATCACAATACTTTCTCACTAATGATATTATATATAGGTAAGAGAGAGAGTAAAAAAGTGATTTAATCACTATTATTTATGAAGATAACGCTTCGACAAATATTTTTATCTTCATTTCATCTTTTTGTATCAAGTGATTGGAACATGAGAAGTCAGATGAAGACAAAAATATTTGTCGAAACATTGCCATAAGTGAATAAATCATTTTCTTGAAAAAACAAAGGCTGCAATACATTATTTTGCTACCAACGTTTCGAGCGCTAGTCGCGCCCTTACTCAGGATTGGTTTCGAAAAATGGTTTCTAATTAGCTTAATAACACATCGCTTCTGTATTAAAATTGATACATATTAACATTCCAAAAAACTGATTAATTTGCAAAACATTTGGAATTTTTTTTGACATTTTACCAGTGAAAAAGAACTCAACTATTGGCGCCAAAATAATTCTTTATTTTTGGCTGAATCCTCTTGACTTTATACATCTACAGCCAGGAAAACGTCATGAAAGATTCTTATTTTATAAAACCTGTACTCATGCATTTGTTTCACCTCCCCTGACACCTCTCCCAATATCCATAGGCGATGTCAATTTTCTCTTTTCAGTTCATTGTTAAAAGAAAAGATATCTCTAAAAGTATATTCTCTATTTTTGGAAAATTTTACCCAAATTTTGTCTTTCAATGGGAATAGTACGCTATTTTGATTCTTTCATATTAAACTTCACATTTTAGAATAAATATAATTTTTTATCATAAAAACAAATTTCTTTTATAAATAATAATGTAATAATGGGGGGAAAGTTAAAGCTTAGAGAACGAAGGGGACGGTAAAAAATAATCGTCATATTTTGCCACTTATGAATATTATATTATTCGATATTTAATGTCATATAAATTCGGATTTCGAAAAGGACTCTCGCAATTAAAAATACTAATTATTCCATTATTTAATTATTTAATTACAGACCTCTTGGAACTAACGTGTGACCAAATCTGAAAGCAGCACCTTGAAAAAGCTGATCAATTTGAGGATCCACGGAAGGATTGTAACCTAAAAATAAAATAAGTAAATTTTAAATCATCTCTTAAATAAGACAGACTTATCTAAATTTATAAAATATTTGTTAAGTGAAAAATAACTCAGATGGTTTAATTTAAAAAATAATTAGAAATTTACTTCTTCTAAAAGCGCTTGGAAACAATATTCAAGCAACCATCTAAGGGAATCAAAGCTGGGAAACTAAGCCCATCAAAATAAATTTAACATCTTCATATAAGGGTTCGGAGAATAGAAAAACCAGCCGCTTTTCTCAGGTTTACTTTACATCGCCATCCTCAGATCCACTAAATATATTACATTGTCACACTGAGGATAGCCGACGTCATGCTGGCCGAAATATTTGCTGAATAAAGTGATGTAAAGGAAACCTGAGAAATGCGGCTGGTTCTTTCTTTTCTCCGAACCCTTACACATATTATGATTTTAGGTTCGTAATATCTCTTAAAAAGAAACCAATTTATTTCGATACACATAGTGCAATAATACTTAACTCCTAAAAATTTTTATTTTTGGAATGGGAACAATTTCCCCGAAATATTAGATAATATAATTTTATGATGTTAAGATATTTTCTCGTAAATTGAAAAAATATGGCATTCGCGAACCCACGCACTCCCATAGTTTACGCCTTTGGGTCTTTTAACTCACACCACTTATGAGTGCCTCATTTTTTCAATTTACGAGTTTAAGATAACTTAACATACCGAAATTTTTTTTCATTTATTCTATACTTTATTCTCGAATAACTCAAACTATTGCAGTTATTGAAAAGGTTGCGAATTCATACATCGAGTCAATGGAGTTTCTTCCTCAATATATGAACACTGCATAAATTCGTTCATGTTGGTTGCTGGAAGATAGGCAACCCAAATGAACAACTCACTAAGGATTTTTTGATTATTTGCTGCCTAGCTCCTTTAAAATAGACCAGAAATGCTCACTTATTTCATTTTCTAGGAAGATTTGATAATTGAGCATGTATTTTCCGCTCTAGAGGAGCTCGGAGGCAATTAATCGAAAAATCCAATAGTAAGTTGGTCAATTGGGTTGCCAACAAGCACAGATGAAAGATGGTAATAATTCATACCTTCAAATTTTTTTTTTTTTGTTCACTTTCATCATTTTAATTTAATATAACTCATCATTTTAATATAGTTTAACTTGAAAAACTATTTGAGATTTTATTTTGATATGTTTCCTGAAATTTCTTTGAACCAAATAATATAAAATTAAAATGAATTAAAATTTTCGGGAAATTATAAATTACCTCTATTATATCTGGAATACAAAAGTGGAAATAAAAATTAATAATAATAAAAAGAAAGTATTTGCCTTTATATGGAGAAATTTCTTTTCCAAGAAAATGTGGCAACCAATTATTAACAATTATATGTTGTTGCGTAGCAATCGTCCATTTTCTTGCTTCATTAAAGATTTGCTCATTTGTCCAATTTGTATGTATTTCATGGAGGACTTCAGCTATGTGATTATGCCACCGAAACCAAAGAATCCCGAAAGTTAAAAGAAATGGATTTTCATGTCCTCGAGGATTACCCAATTCTAAAAAAAGAAAATTATTACCAATAGAAAAAAAAATTCACATTTTTGAAGTTTTTCTTTAAAATAATTATAGTTTGTCAATTCAAGAAAAATCTAATGCGTCAAACAGAAGGGGAGAAATATTAAACGACAACGAAATCTTCATCTTCTATTGTAATCTTTTTTATTTTAAACAGTATACAGTCGAGGCATTTTCGGAAGCTTAGAAATCTTAATCCCAACTAAATCACTTTCAGCAAAAGTTAATTTCCTCCCATCCAATTATAAAGAGAGATTACTACTCTCTCGCTACTTCCCCGCCAGTTAGATTGTTTAAAGGAGATTGGTGTCTCCTCTTTTCATTACGCCAACTCGCTTACTATTCTGAAAATAACTCGACTATAATAACTTTCAATAAATAAAATAAACAGTATTTATTTTTATTAAACAATAGTTTGATATTAAGTGCCATGAAGTTCATTCATACATACAAAATACATTAAATAATTAAAAATTGGACTTATTAAGGAAAAAAATTTTTTTAGGAATGAAGAGAGCAAATAAGAGATGAAATATTAAAGAGAGAGAAACTTACTATAAAATCGATCGACCCGAAATGTTTCGTGTCTTTCCTTAAAATCATGATGGTGATAAGGTGGGGGAGGATTTGCCATTGGTAATAGGTCCAAATTTTTTTCAGGAAATAATCCATTTTCAATTGAGGCCAATTGACCTGGTGGGGCTGGAGTTCCATTGTTATATCTCCGTAGATAATCACACCATGCACGACTAGTACCGTAAATGAGGCCGCCGTCGATCCAAGGCGTTATTTCGTTCAGCTTTAAAAAAATTTATTTCATTTTAACTTTTTTTATCAAATACAATTAAATTCTCTACAAGATCAAACAATTATAATGAGCAATGGCGTAATAATGTAATTTTGCGACAAAGACATTGGCAAAGACAATGGCATTAATCTTGATTTATTTTAGTAATTAATAATACAAAAAATAATATGATGACAGCTGTAGAAAGTGACCGAAACGTTTTTTTTGAATCCGCTTGTGCCTTAAAGCCATAATCAAAGTATTGCACATTTTTTACAGGTACAAATTGTACCAATATAATAATAAATAAGAGAGTTCGTGGATGTAGATTAGTCATTGTTGGATTGTTATATTATTGTATATTAATATAATTTCTTGTGTTATTAATTAATGAATGACAAAAAATGTCTTATAAGAAGTTAGGTCAATGTAAAGATAACGCAAATACTTGTAAAGCGAGACTTCTAGGAGGGATACAAAAAAAATAGAAAGATTTTTATTTTCAGCAAAAGAGAATTTAGAGAATGATCCGAAACCAGGAGTAAGAACTCCAAGAATATTATTATATTAATAACGAAAAGAGGTGGATTGACTATTATACACTTCTCTACTCTAAGGAACCAATGAATGCCGACGGGAACAAGCCTAGATAGAAGTGAAGAAACAGATATCAGAATCAATTCAAAAATTAAAAATTTCCAAATCCCCTGTTGAAGATAATATAACCATGATTAAATATCGAAATTGTGGAAAGAAACTTTTACATTAGTAAATAAAAATAAATAAATATTCACGTCTTGTAAAATACCAGAAGAGCGGAAAACCAGCAATTTCAATTTTCAAAAAGGATGAAAGAGGAAACCCCAAAAACTAAAGAGATATTAATTTGCTCAATACCCATCTAAAACTCATCATATCCATAATAGAAAATCATCTTTCCAATAAAATAAATATTGACGATAAACAAAAGGGCTTTGAAAAAAAATACCTTGGTATTTTAATCTTCTATTTCAAAAATAATTCATATTTCAATAATTATAAACTCTTGCAACTTGTTTTTAAAAAAAATTAAATAATTTTTTTTTAGAAAAATAAATATTTCATTCATTATTTCTAGACATATAAAGTAGTCTTAAAACAAATATTTTATATTTTAATTTTTTAAATTCAACTTTCGGATTCCTTTATAAAAATTGAAATAACGATGCTAGGTTTCCAATCTTCTGGTATCTTACAAGACGATAATATTTGTTTTACTAATGTGATAGTTATTTTCATAGTTATACCTCCTTCTTCACCAAAGAATTTGGAATTTTTTAATTTTTAGATTGATTCTGATATCTGTTCCGTTACCTCTCTCTGTGGGTTGTTTCTGACGATATTTATTGTTTCCTCCATTTAAACAGCATGGATGATATGTATTTGTTGTGTGACATTTCGAAAAAACATGACCTGAATATTTTGGAAGGCCACGGGTCACTAATGGCCTTCATTAGACTAATTCAGGAGATATATTCCAATAACGCAATAATGCAATAGAACAGTGGATGATTCCAGTCATACGACAAGGTGATTCATTGAGTCCATCCTTATTCAATCTCGTAATGAATGAAATAATAAAAGTCCTCAAAAAGAGGCTCAAGTCTATTCATATGAGAACATAAATATAGCGTGTAACTCAGAAGTCACAGCTCTTGCTCGGACACCGAAGACGAGCTCCTATATAAATTATGATTATATAATATATATCTTATATTTTCACTCATCGAAAAAAAAGAAAACTCTTACCAAAGTTAGAGAATCAGTACGGTGTAAACTATAGATTTATAACACTAAAGTCGAACAAATGCCTTAATTTACTTTTGGCGTCCAAATAAATAACTCCAAAAGGGTTAATGAGGAAATCAGACACCAAGCTAGTAAGACATCCTTAATGGTTGTTGTTAATGGTCTTGTTAATCTTTTTTACTAAAGTTCATGGTGAATGGTCCATTAATCTGGATACGAGATCTAACAATATCTCTGGACAAACATTAGGCTTTTTATTTAAAAGGATTTGATCTTGTCTTTTGTAATTTTCTTTAGATTTGAGATACTTTCTAATGACTATGTTAAATAAAGTTTTTATATAAATTTCACACCTGTTGACGTGGATTTCCTGGACTTTGCCCTGTACGAACATCGTACCGTGTTCTTAGAAAGGGCATTTCTGAATGGTTACTTTTTCGATAGATATGATCATCTGGGATTTTTATATTAAAATATTCTGGAGGACACGCTGGTCGCTGGGCATCCAAAATTTCTTCAACCACATGTTGACCTACAAAAAAATTTTATTTAATTTTTAGTATTGATTAAATTTAAACTATCAGGTTTTACCGAAAAATACAAGTAAAGCTGTTCGACCACTCTCTGTCATTGTGTTATTATTAGAAATGAATTTATTTTGAGAAAATAATTCATCGCTAATAGTAAATGGGTTAGGTCGATTCTTTACAGCAGGTTTATAAGTTCCGTCATCATAAGCTGCTGGTGTACGACGTAGTAAAGGCGTATCTGTAAATATAAACATTTTCCTTTTAAATATATACATACAAATATCTTATCAGAATCTTTCTATATTTTCGATGGTGGAAATTTTGTCTTGTCTTAATAAAATTATTAACATAAATATCTGGTCGAGGCCTGAATTTTGAATTATTTCTGTCAGACATGACATCTGAATTGAATGTGCGAAAGTTGTGCACGAGTCTACTGGTATATTTTAATTTTTTATTTTATTTTTTGCTTTATGGCTACAGATGTCGTTTCCGTTCCAAACGTTTATATTTCATTCACAAAATATATACGTTGTGACTTGATCAATAACCTTGTTCATATAAAAACCTATGAATGGGGAGGGGGTCTACTTGTTTACTTTAAGTGTTATATAAGATCTTTGGTGTTTCTTTGATTATTGACAGTTTTAACTTTATAAATATGTTAATTAATATACTTTTCAATGAACTCCTTGTTTTTTTTTTTTTTATTGCGTTTATAGGTCAATATCTCTACATTGTCAAAGTCAAACAAATGGTTGTTATATTTTGGGTGTTGAGAGAGCGCAGTGTTGGATTTTTGTGCCACTTAAGAGTGAGAATAGCACAACTCTCAGGGTCGATAAGGCACAAAAAACATCCACCACGCAAAATATAACAACCATTTGTTTGATTTTGACAATGTAGATGAATCGAGTAGGCATTTCGAAATATTTGCATTAAAATGTGTTTTTTCGACTTAAAGTAGCTGATTTTTTCTTCATATTGCTACATAATCAAAGCATCCAGCAACACTTCATGTTACCGTAATTGATTTATTAATTGTTCTTAATAATTTTAAAATCTGCCACATTTGACGACTAACAACAGGACAGAATAGCTATATGATTTATATACTATGAATTAAGCTTAAAAAACATTGGTTATGCCAACAAATACATATATATATATATATATATACTCTTTTCGGCTACAGAGGCCAGTTAGAGTTTGGAATTATTATTATAATTGAAAATAATAATAATAATATCAACAGCCTTGTTCCTCCGGGCTACTCATCCGAGGTTCATTGATTGACCTTGCTTGTCAACAAATATCTTAGTGGCTATTTTTCTTCCCTCCGGCCACTTGCCGTATTTCCCGGGCCATAAGACGCACTTTTTTTACTCCAAAATGTGCCCTAAAATGAGCCTGTGTCTTATGTGCCGAGGGTATAAATATTTAAATATTGGAATGAAATGTGGATTTGTGACAGTGACAACCAAAGTGAAAATAACTATTACTTATGATTTTAGCAACATTGATGACGAATTTCTGGGATTCTAGGATGAATAAACGGTGATGTATTTGCTAATTTTTTAATGTATCAGTTCCGTTTTCTTTGTATAAAGTGTTATTATTAAAATAGGTACTTTGATCCTTTTCTGTCTGATCCAAGTATTTTTCGTAAATTCTAACCTGATAAATCACAGTGCCTCTTATAGGCCGGGAAATACGGTACATACATGTACCACTTATAGTTAGTATTATCAGTCGCATGCGCAGTGTGAAAATAGTGACTAATCTTTGCATGTCTATACTTACATGTTTTGTTCCATAAATTACTTAAATTTATAACATGTTAAAAAAAATGTACTATAGTTCATTTGTACATACCTACAGCTCCAAGTTCAGGTCTTCCAAGATTATTATAAAATCCATCATAACCTGGATACTCCCTTTGCGTGTAAGACTCGGGTTCATTCTCATCATCAGGATTGCAGTTATCTTTCACAAGCCACATAATCAATTTTTTTCTATCATAGCGATCCTCACATTCATTTTTGCAGTCACACGCTCTTTTTTCCATTGATATCTTCTCTGTAAAAAATTATTTTTGAATATTTAATTTTAAATGTAATTAATAATATATATTAATAATACAGTATTTTGCCAATTTTTTTACTTTTTTTTGGAGATAAAAATATGATATTTAGGATTGTTCTTGACTTTGATTGATTGAATAGTGCTTGGATTTATTGCCAGACATCATTGTTGCAATATTTTTTGAAAATAAGTTTCGCCCTTGTCTCATGGAGCAGAGGTAAAGCTCTTGCTTCATGATCTAAGGGTCCCTAGTTTCCTTCCCATCTTGAACGATAAAATTATTTTTAAAAAAATATGGACAGAATTTAAATAGCCGGAAACGACTTATAATAATAATAAAGTTTTTGTCAACATCTCCACTCGCAGCAAACTTTTATTTCCCCAGATGAAAATAACTTTTTATATTTTTGGATTCATAATTTGTGGATATTCTTTTCTCTCTAATTTTCAATTGGTGTTATGGGTTCAAAGGAAATTACGAGAAACTAAAAATTAAAACATGATTCAAAAATCTTACCTTTTACTGTTGGTTGTGGTGTTGTTGTTGTTGCTGCTGGACTTGGAACTGCTTGAGGCGGTGGATTTTGGCTTGTGACTAAGGTCACCAGAAACAGCAATAAAAAAAATATTGCCATTTCTAAAATATTCCTTAAAGTAAAATTATTCAGAAATTATAATTATAAATAATATTTAACTTATTTTAAATATAACAAAAAATCTCCAACTTCGGTGTTTATATTTTGGAGATTTAGGAAGGAGCACGGCGATGATAGTAATCAATAAGAGAAAATAAAAAAGATTTTTTAAAAACTAGTAAGTATTTCCAAGTCAATTGTAACCATTTTGGAAAAATTCATTTTTGAATATCTTGACTTCCAAATATGATGAAATTTGAAAGTCTTAAGAGAATAGAAAAGACTTTGGTTGGCATAAAATGACTGGATATCAATGTTGGGTTTTCAATTAAAAACACATATTAAATCAAAATAATTTTTTAGATCGTTATAAAATTTTAATCGAAATTCTTTTGTTTTTAATTTAATAATATTGTAATTGGCTTGAAAAGAAAAGTCAAAAAATGTATATATTCGATCCGATTCTCGTCACCTAATTGAATAAAAGATCCATTTAAGGAAATATTACACCCAAGATAAGTCTACAGTTAAGGAAGCAGGAAATATAACATAACCTCAATTTCATGTTTTTAGTATTCAAAGATTCTTGATCGATGTATTTCAGAAGAGAAAGAATAAAAAAAAAAAGATTGTCGGGGATCTCAGAGGTATGGACATTTTTTAGGATATTATAATATATAAATACCTTTTACATTGGAATCTACTCTTCTCGGATTTATTTTATAAACTATTACTAGAATTTCAAATTTTTTTCCTCTTGAACATTTTTATGATTAGCATTTGTATATCGAATCGCCACATCCTTCCTCATGCTATTTGATGCCCACGTTGCGGTTTTATTTATTCCAGAAAAATTATTTTAAATAATATATATTATAAGCGACAAATAATATACAAATATATAGTATATTTATAAATATGAGTTGTAGATAAAGAGAGGAAATTATCAAAAAAATATATATATGATTTTTTACTCTCCATTTATTAATAGATTATTTTTAAATGAGACAATAATAAACGGTAATAAATAGATAATAAAAGACTATGTGCTTAAAGATAGCCAGATGATATTCTCGGATAATGGCGATTGGGTTCTCTTCTCTTTCAACCTCTACGTTAATTAGTCTTTTATATAAGTTCTGCACCGCTTAATCATTTCTTTCTAATACCGACATCCTGCCGAATAACTTCTGATAAATAATGATAAATAAAAATTAACCAGATAGGAACTAATAAAGCCAGAAAGAAGATGATGAAATATATTTAATTAATTTTTTTTTAAACAATCAATAATTAAATATAAAAATATTTATAATGAATAAAATACATTACAAACAGAATACAATTATTTAAAAATAATTACTACATAATCCAATTGAATTTCTATATTTTTTCTTTTCTATTTAGCTAAAGAAATAAAAATGTTATTATTAATATGACGTGGATTATTAATTAATACACTTACCACTGATTTACTGATACATGAATTAAAAATTCACATATAAAAAGTTTATATATATCTACTAAATTGTCATTATATAAATGATCATATTTGAGGTAGACTAATGAATTCATATCTTATTTTTTGCTGAAACATTTAAAAAAAAATAATATAATATTTTATAAATAATTTAAATTTTCAATATAATTACATTAGGATCAATAGGTTCTGAGCTATCTTCAGTCCAATTGATAGCTGAAAGCGTTTTTTGTTGAAGTAAAGATAATAGGGAATAATGTTGCTGAAAAAAAATAGATATTTTAATAACCTGCAGTCTTTTAATCGAATTTTCTATTAATAAAATATATATATTCAGTGAAATAATTTTTAAAAAAATCAAAAAATTTTGAATTTTTAGAGAAATTCTATAATTGGGCCAGTCTCGGAATTTCAGAGTCCCGTATGCGGATCTGATGATAAATGCCTGATTAATGGCTCTTACTTATTTCTTTTTACTCTAAAACCGGTTCCCAACCTGTGATACTCGATTTTGAAGCTAGTTTGAAGATTTCATCTCTACTTTTGATTGGTTGAAGACCTTCCTACCTTGTGGACCTTTTTGTAGTGGAAATTGGCAGTTTTCAAGTGAGGATAAGATTCATAGAACTCCAAGATTGGTGATTCTATTTAAGGAAACTTCAGGATAGAGAATGTAGAGGCTTGGATTGGGAAATGGAGGGATGACAGTCCACTGAGTAAGAGGTCTCTTCCTGGGCAAAGCGTTTGCCACCCTGCCACATTTTCACAAAAACACTAAGGCTGTTAATATTGTTCTTCAGTGCAACGTTGCAGCCGTCCTGTCCCTCTGCCAAGAGCCCAGTACTGAAGTTATATTAAATAGAATAGAGACTCACAAGATAAAAGAATATGCGCACCCATGCGCACTATATTCCTCTCACTATTCACGAGGCTAGAATCCATCTTTAATAAGTCTGGAGTAAAAAAGTCAAGTCATTAGAATGTTTAATTCAAAATTATTTAATAACCCGGTCCGGTCAACTCTGAAAAGTGCAATTTTATATTTTTCAATTCAATCAAACTGGAATGGGTATTTTATTACAATAGTTTAGATAAAGATAGATCTCCATTGAAAGGTCAGAGATTGCGGGCCTGCTGACCCAGTATTTATTTTAATTAAGAGCGCTTTTCCATTTCTTTTGCTGACCAATAGTGATGGTTTTCCGTTTCCTTTATATATTTATCTTTAAAATGATAAGATATAAACTTTGGTATGAACTCAACTGGAAATTGCTGGAAAAAATTCGAGGAGAAAATCAAGACAAACTACTCACCTGTGCTATGGATGATTGTTTCAAAGCCCGTGATCTTCTTGGCAGTTCTTTATAAACGCTAATGTCCTCGACATGAAAGGTCTGCCACATTGGAGAAGGTTGTCTCATAATCAGTCGGATTGCAGCCACGTTGTCCCAAGGAACAACGCTCTTTAAAAATAAAAACATTTTTACGAGTTTAAGAAAAATTTGACAAGAATTGGGAGAAGAACCGAGACTTGGCTAAATGAGGTTTAGAAAGAACCAAAATTTTGTTAACCATGTCAACTTGTACCTTAATTATAAGGAAAAAGTTTTTTTTTATTTCATTAATACTCTTTATGGCAGCTAAGGTCATTTAGAGTTTACAATATTCGTATATAAATTTAAATAAGCACATATCGATATCTGCATAACTAACGGGATAACACCCTCCCAATGGAACCGAGCAATAATAATTATTCTACACAAAAAAGGCGACAATAC
>JAAAKE020080757.1:7905-24197 GCA_010014785.2 Anisolabis maritima | reverse complement strand
CCCTGAGCGACAATTTATTGGCTACAAATAAAGACGGAGTCTAAATGCCAAAAATTATTTTAAAAAAATTCAAAAATCTACAGAAAATAATGTTATTATTTAGATCTCCTCTTATCGTTAATTAATTAAGTAACGCAGCTGCAGCATTGAAATAAAAAGTGCATCTGCTTGATGAAGCCTCTATAAAAATAAACTCATTAAATGAAACCCTAAAATTATTTTTCTCTTGTTTCAGGTTTTTCACAACTGAAAAATTCCTTTGGCACAGGCGGATCCTGTTTAACAGGTAGGAATTCAATAAATACTGTTTGGGAGTCCCTTAAAATCCTTAAGTACCGAGTGATTGATTTCTTTAGCAATTGATTCTCTAATTATGGAGTGAGTTGATAGATATACGCATTGCGAGCAGAATAGATAAAATAATTGGTAACAGGAAACCACAACACAACACAAAGGCAGCAGGGTATCTTCTTGCTCTCAGGCATAACGGGGCAATTAGGCTGTTAATTAAATGGGGAATGCGTTCATTGGACGATCATTGGTTTCTAGTTGTTACCGGCCAATAGAGAGAGAATCCACGCTTTGAATTAGTGGTAGGGGATGGACCACCACCAATGAATGATGTGAAGGGAGGGGGATAGAGATAATTGCAACCTCACCCGTTTTCACACACAAGAAAAATTAGTGCATTAAGAACACAATATGTTTTTGAAGCTTGATTTACATCATTTACAAAAAAAAGGCCAACAAGGAATATTTTATACTTCATGAAGAGTATTCCTCCTTTTATTTGTAGAATAATAAAATCAAATAATGTGAGAGAAAGGTCACCCAAATTGTTTTTAAATGAAAATAAATAATTCTTTTAACTTATAAAACCAACCACTTTTTACTTTATCGAATACGTTGTATAAGGAAACTGTGTCCGATGTTAATTGTTCTTGACGTTTTGGACCTCCCTGAGTCGAAAATACCATTTTGCAAATTATGTCTGTGAATAGTTTGTTAACAGGATAACTCGAGTACGTTTTATTGTAGATCATCCAAATTTTACAAAGATGCGAGAGAAAAAATGCGCAGCCTTTTTATTCAAATATTTTTATTTACGTTTTAAAGATGACATTTTCACTTTAAAATCTTGGTGACAAAAAGTTTGATTGCATTGAATATGAATATGAACGAAACGATAATGTGCCCAGGAGCACAGCAGCAGTTCGTTCGTCCTGATGAAGATAGAATCGCTGTCAAAACGTCATCCTTATAGCATAAATAAAAATATTTTTTCTATCAAATCCTTGCAAAAAACTCCAACCTAAATTACTGAAGCCTTAAATTATTGAAAAACCAAATTTTATATATGTGTATTACACATTTGGGCTTTTTCCCGCAAACGAAAGCGGTTCTGAAGCGTTTTTCTAGAAATTATGATAACTTAAAAATGATTTCACTGAGACGAGTCAAATAAAGCGGATATAATTTATTTAGATGATAGTAAAACTACTCTCCCTAAATATGTGAATGCAAGAAAGTCGAGGGGAGGCCACTCCCGAATTTTAGTAGGCTCAAATGTTGGAAACTGAAAGTCGAAATTGTTCGCTCTATGAGGTGAAGCATAAAAATTATGTATCCTGTTAACATAAATAATTTTTTGTTTTTATGTTTTTATTTTAACATAACAATGACAATACTCCATTTAATTAATTTTCATTATTTTAACCTAAACGAAGCTGATTACACATTTTCTATTGCTATAGCAAAAGTATCTGTATCCACTTGATCATCTTGTAACCGAATCCGTCTTTCCGGGTTGTGGACGTTACGCACACATTAAACACTGTAGAAGAGTCTATTATAAGTTAATCCTCCTCTGCTACTCTAAGATTTTGTTTTCTCACACAATTCTCCAAAACTTTGTAGATGGAATTTATATGTGTATATTTATATATGTAAAGGGAGATCCAAAAGACAGTTTACCAATATAATTTTGTTAAAATTTTTCTATTTTCTATTTTAAATTCTTAAATTATATATAGATAGGCGGCTGTGGTCACACATATATATATATGTTATATTTTTTTCATATTAATATTTATACACTTATATATCTTCATATATTTATGTACATATCTTCACTTACCTCTCTTCTCTATATCTCGCTCTTCCTCATATGCTCAGTGCTCGCCACTTTATAGCAAGCAATGACTCATTAAAATGAAATGGGTGGTAATTTATTAAAAAGTGCACACGAACTGATTTTCTGACACTCTCGCAATTTCTCCTTTTTAAATAAATCATTTTTATTCTTGATATGGCATTTTTTGAAAATTAGCAAAAACGAGATTAAAAAAAAAAATCATTAGCAATCCATCTTTTTTTTTTTTGTAAGGGAGGAGGAGGTTATAAAAGAAGAAGAAGTGTCAGTGGCATTGACTCCCTTCGGACATTAATGACAGCTGTCAGGCAGGCGCCCCCCCCCTCCCCCCCGATGACAATTAACCCTCGAGCAGCAGCAGCCAACTTTTTCTCTCTCTCTCTCTCTCACTCACTCGCGTCTCAATTTTCCTTTTTCTACCCTCAATTATTTCCTTCTTTTCTTTTTGATTTCTTTATTTACTGGGAATCCTCCTCCCCCTCCACCTTCTTCTTCTACTCCTTGAGAGTGAGAGAGAGAGAGAGAGACGTCTCCCTTTCTCCCTTCCTTTCCAAGGGCTCCCCAAACCCAACTCTCTCAAAGCCGTTCCATTCATCCCCACTCCTTCCTTCTTCCTTGCCAACTCTCTCTCTGCGCCATGTTGGAAAATCACGTCACCATCTTGGAAAACAAAAGAGCCATAACAGGGAAGTGACGACATAATCGGGTGCAGTCCCCGCCCCTCTGCACCCTATTTCTTTTTTTCTTTTTTAATTCCCACTTGAGAATAGAATATTTATTAGCTCTCTTACCATAGAGATAAAAATATTATTAATTTTAATTATATTCCTTGCACGTGATTCTCCCGTCCCCTTATTACCATTAACTCAATTTCATCCTCCAATGAGCCTTATTTTTTGTATTTTACTTAAGTTATTACAATAAGGATGAATGTATACATGAGAATATGCATATGAGGCATCACTGAAAAATTTCATTGATATTATTTGCATTAGACAAGGATTGCTATTTTGTTCAGTATTAAATTAAAGGCAACATAATAATTTTTTCAATTAAGTCCTGACCCTTAGAGTTCTTTTAATTCACGTTCCAGAGTCAGTGGTTCATTTCCAGTTCTCACCTATACAATTTATTTAAATTTTTTATTGGCTATCAATTAATTTAAATAAATATGGATGGAGGCTAAAAATAATTAAATATATTTAAAATTAAATTAAAAATTATTTGAAAATATAAAAAATTTTTTATTTAAATATTTTGTTAAAGACTTTTTCGGCATCTGAGGCCATTTAGACTCCTTTTTTAAGTCACTCACTGTGATATGAATACAGCTTTCATACATTCATTATTGTGAATACAAAATTCTTTGGAGCCGAAACGTCTCCTTTCGGCTTTGGCTGCAATCTGTCTTACTCTTCCCTCTTTATATTATTTTAAGTTTTCTTTAGTAAAAACTATATATGTAGTCCACATTTGGGGACTTAATTTCTTTTATCCATACGTTTTTCTGTAACTCAAAGGGGTCATCCCACCAACATCCCCATGTCGTTAAATTCGCGGCTAGTAGAACTAATCAATTCCAGTCTTCCTTTATCCCCGTCACTAGAAAAACCTTCCTGCTTCTCTTTCTTAAAACTTCCAATCTCAACAAGCATCTTCTCACCCTCTCTTAATCCTGTTCTTCCTGGTTGCATGTGACCACTGGTCATTATAGATCCGTTGAACTTCCACATCCAAAAACATCAAAATAAATGATTGATTAAAATGAACTTTATTAATTTTTCTATTCCTTCCATCAATAATATGTTGATAATAATATATATACGGTGAAATAATGATAGTAGGAAAAAAATACTTTTTTTTTTCTTATTTAATTTGACAAAGTAATAATATCATAAATATATTAAAAATGTAAACAATACGTTTACACAATATAAATATACTACTAGTTACGAAGGCGGTCAGCGGACTACGTACCTAAGCAACCAAGTTTAGTTGAAAATTGTTCCAGAAGTTCCAGAGTTATGCTGGAATATGCATATATAATAAGTATATTGCGACCCCGAAAACAAAAACAAACCACCTCCACCATCACAAAACTCTTGAAAATGGCTCCAAAAGGAGAGCCGAAACGTCGAGTTAATCTCAACAATCCTCGCGGACCAACCCGAGAAAAAATTATTCCACATATATATATATATATATATATATAGATAGATAGATAGATAGATAGATATATGACAGAATTCAAAAATTCAAAACAATCAGGTAACATATATATATATATATATATAAAATACATTGGGTAACAATAACATGAATACTTTTGAAGTATTAATATAACATATTTAAATAGCCCCTGACCCTTGACTCAAAAGTAGAGCTCTTACTTCTTGACCCAAAGGTCAATGGTTCGCTTCCCGACAAAATTTATTTAAATTAATAATATTTTGACTACCAATTGGTATCAATAAATATGGAAGAAGTTTAAATGGTCTCAGAGGCCGATTTAAAAAAAACGTATAAATATCAAAATAAATTTCACTATTTCACTATATTCTAAACTATACTTTATCAAATGAATACTATATTCACTATTTATTTCAATATTAGAATTTTGTTTTGTTAAATAAATGTTCAACTATTTCTTTAGAGGATTTGAGTGGCTAAAAGTTACATGTAACGCTGCACTTTAGAACACAATAGAAAATCGTTTCTCAATCTACGGTACACATTACGTAGGTAGTACAAAATATTTAAATAAATGTTCAGAAAAATGTATTTTTTTTGTTTACACTTAAATAGGCTCATCCTTCGCATTAATCCTTACTAATAAAAAATCTCCTTAATGTTTGCTAATATGTTAATATCCACCATTTATTATAATGAAAAAGTTTTATTTACAACTTTGAATTTAAAATGTATTTTTTTTTTGACAATAAATATTCCATTTGTGATATTTCGCGAAATGTTTTTATGGTGATACATACATTTTTTAGTTCTTATTTATGTGGTACAAAATTTAAAAAGTTTGAGAACCCCTACAATAGAAGAATATTTCTTTTTGATTATTGCAATCAGATGTAGAAAAAGGGAAAAATATAACAATACAAGCAGAATCACATTTTTCTTGTTCTAAAATAATTAAAGGAAATTTTATTTAATCGACCTCGAGAACAAACCATTTGGCCAACCCTGATCTATTTTTACGATGCTAAGAAAGCGTCCAGCAGTGTCTTTTCATCTTTTTTTTTTTTTTTTTGGTTATTCTACCCCCTTTGCAGTTGCAATCCGCCACCCGTTAAATCCATCCCCCCCCTCTCTCTCTCTCTCTCTCCCTCCCTAATAGTTTTGTGTCACTTTATTTAAGTACTAAACAAATGAATAAATTATTACTTAGCAAAGAATCTGGAACAGGAAGGGATAAGCTTAAACACACACACACAGACATCGTGACACGTGTCATTCCCTCCACTTATTACATTGTTTATTTTTTATACATGCCACCCTTTTTAAAAAGTACCAGATGAACTTATAAATGGTGTAAAAAAAAAACTCTTCTTATTCCATTAGCGCATTTTCCCTCCTTCTCTTAACTATGTACCTTTGTATTATTGATATCTCAGAATCAGTCCCAGTCCACTTTTGACCAATTTGTAATTCTTATTTCCCAAAAATGAAGCAAACCTCGCTTTTTTTGATAATAATCCAATTATTTAATGAATTCTTTTGTATTTAAAAAAGAAAAAATGCGCTCGAGGTAGACATTTGGTGAGGTTTGATAAGTAGCTTTTTATTATTTTATTTATGCCTAATTGAAATAAATGATTGATTAGCAAACAACGAAACGAAAATTTGTTGTTGTTGTTATTGAAGAAAGAAAGAAGTGCAAGGGCTTTTTTTGGGTTTCTCTCTCTCTCTCTGCGAGTCGCCCCGAAGGCGGGCGGCCACTCGGCCCATTGTTTTCTATATCTCTGCTCTACAGTTAAAATCAATACACACACTGAGGCTTCCGGTTATAGCTAAGCTACGCTTGCGCTACGTTAACGTTTCACGTGGCCTGCGTCTCTCTCTCTCTCTCTCTCTGCTTGCCCTTTTAAGGGGAGAGAAACAGAAAATGAAAAAGAACAAAAAAATAAATATGTCATATAAAATATGAGGAATAAATAATTTGAAATCTTTTAAAAAACAAAGAAATAAATAACATTTTGAATATTAATTTTCTCGGGTAGGGATAAAGGATGATGGGTTTTAAATATAAGATTGAGCAATCAGAGTCTTTTATTTTAACGTTCCTTTGTCTTTTTCCATTTTTATTGCAATATTTAAAAAAAAAAATCATTAATGTTAATAAAATCAGGGGGAGGATAAATAAATTTTAAACACTATTAGAAAATCTTTTTTTTTATATTCTTTGGAATTTATTTTAATTAATTAATTTCTAGGATATTCATAATAACAACTTTGTTTTAATATTAAAAGTTTTTCAAAATTATTGGAGCATATTAAATGATCTTTATTGATACCAATTTTGTCTGCTCCTTCCCCCCCCCCCCACCCCCACACACAAATATTCTAAGGCTCTGATCACGGTAGATCAAACTTTTTAGATCTCAAACTCTTCCCGCTCTCCTTTCGAGTTCAAAATGCAATGAAAGCGTGCAATAAACAAACAAGTAGATCATCTTCTCCCTGGAAGATCTTTCAAGACCCGAGGGGTCGAGGCCCCTTATGGTGTCTGGAAAATTTTAATACATTTAATATACTTTCCTTTGATATATCGTTGTGCGAAAAATTATTTTCCACAATATTAAATATAAAAATGAAATCGCCTTCGATTAGATTCCTGCATAGAACAGGGCTGAGCAAGAATTTCAAATATATACATTTCAACGACTAAATGCTCGATTTTTAAAAAATAGGAAAAATTTACCTTACAAAATTTAAAAGGCGCCAGAAGATATTTAAGATTAATTAAGATAAATAAAATTCGTATTTCATTGGTAAGTGAGTCAATGTATAGGAGATGCGGTGCTGCAACACCTACAGAAAAAAATATGAAAATTACTATATAAAATACCAACAATATTATAATTATTTATTATTTTCAATATTCATCATATAAAAAGAACGAATTAAGCTTTTTTTAAAGTTATTTTAACCTGAATTGATATTATCTCGTGAGCGCTCGAAAGAAATTGCAAGCAGCTCCGAAATGGACATATCCGGCTAACTTGGGCTAATTTCTCTGAGATTCATAAGCTCTTCTCTATGCCCGAAAGAATTCCTCAAGGAACTAGGGTCTTGGCAGTTCTAGAATCGAGTTCGACAATTAGATTAATACCGCTAGAGAGCAGGACTTCCAAGGAGGTCAAATCTAAATTTCTCTCTTCTTCATTTTCTAACCTATTCGGTGTTTGTTTTTTTTTTTAACTTATATATATATATCGTTATATAATTATAAAAGACAATATTGGAGTAAAAATAAGTGTAGAATATATTTAAAAAAAAATTTTCTCATATAACTTTGAGTGAAAAAAAAAAAACAGAACAAACGACGTTCCGCTTTAGAATTAATAATTCATCAAACGGGAATAAGTAAATGTTTCGTTTTACTAATTACTCCCTCCCCTCCATGCTATTGTAGTGTCACATTCATCTCTTTTTGAAATCCTAAAATAGTTTTAGCTCTCCTTCAAGGCATGAGCCGCCACTTTAAGTATCCTCTTAGATTATGTAAAGTAAATTTCATCTATTTTTTTTTTAAATATTGAGTATTTAGTGTTTGAAATGTATTTAAAATTCTTGCCCAACTCTGTCTGCAGCATTAAATTGTTGCAAGAATGAACAAATATCTAGCAACTGAGATCTAAATGATTGTTGATTATTATGATGCCATTGCAATTTATAAATAAAATGATTTTTAAAAATATTTGCGAATATAAAAATGTTAAGATCCACTGGAATACTCTTTCGTAGATTATTTTTTATCCCAGGCCACGAATGTTTGACATTCATTTTTATGTTGAAAAAAATCTAATAGCAATACTTGTTATTTGTTTTTGTTAATTGTTGTTATTGTTGCTCTAATAACAATTTTTTTTTTGTGAAAGACAAAAAGCGATTGAGAGAGAGAGAGAGAGAGAGAGATGGTCGTGATTTACGCGGTGGCGGTGGCAAATGCAATTAGCGTTAGCCAATGCGTCCTGTCGGCTGTCGGTTGTCGGCTGTCACTCGACCGATGGCCAATTACCTGTTTTACTCTATCTACTCCCTATCTCTCTCTCTATCTCTCAGCAACTATAGAAATGCTCTCCACAGCTAAATTAATTAACCATTCGTGTGCATTTATAAAGAAAGAAAGATACTTTTGTTGCTTCAGAGACGTTAAATAGGTCTCTTTTTCCTTGAGTTCTATCTCTATCTTAAATAGAGAAAAGATGATAGACCTAACTATTAGTTTCTCTTGTTATCAGTTAATCTCAATCTTAAAAATTATAGGTCGAAAGCACCAAAAAAACGCAAATAATGATTGAAAAATATATATGTATGTATGTATATAGTTTATGTATCACACAAAAGGATTGATTGATTCATAAGCATAAATGATTTCACAAACCAAACTACATAACATATGTTCATAAATAATTTAACCTTAGCAACTGTGTGCTTCGACGCATGAAGTCGCCAAAAGATAAATAAAAAAGACAACAGAATACAGACTTAAGAAAGTCAGTAAGACACATTTCAAAAATTCTGTTCTCGAACGGGGCAAAATTTCAATAAACAAATATTTCTTATACTTTGGCCCAAGTGTTTCATTGAAAGTGGATGCATCTGTGATCAGAGAAAGGGCCGACCGACTGTCTCAAAGATACTTGTTAATCGCGACAGAGGCTACCTCTACCCAAATAACATTTTGTAGATAGTATTAACAGTATTGTTATATTTTGTTCCAAATTGATTATTTGAATGAGGCACTATTTATTGTTGGATTCTTAGGATGCATCCAAGGTTTTTTTAACCAAGCCCATTTGAGACATTTCGGCCAAATTTTATTTAGCTATCTTCAGTCTATTAAGGAATTATTTTAAGACTTTCAAGGAGTTATCGCCTTCGACCAAATGAAACATGACTAAATAAAATTTGACCATAAAGTCTCACAAATGGGAATTTTTTATTTGAATGATGAAAAGTCTCATCACAACCCAACAATTGCTAATCTACATTCACAAACCCTTCTATTGAGGTACTATTTATGTAACATTTTTTTTTATTCATATGAAATGTTTTTAGATATAGAGTAACTATTGTATTTTATTTTCTTTATTAACAAATTATTTTCCCTCTGAGATGCCAATAATAGAAGAAGCCTTTTCTGGGATTAACAAAATGAAAAAGTAAAAAATCTTTAAAGAAATTATCAAAAATAATATTTTTGAATCTTTTGTTTTAGGATTATGCTTTTATCTTTGTTTTTTGCACCTTGCCTTTTGTTTTTGATCCTATATAGATACACGCATACTTATACTACACACACATCTAGACAGATAAGTTTCAATTTGGCAAAACATGCAACTTCAAAAGAAAAGAGCGAAAAGATTAAAGCTCTTCGAAGGTGTGAATGTCACTTGTCTGCCGTTTGACAACAAATAGAGAATTCTTAAAATTAGCCTAATTGTTTTAATTTTCATGGTTCAAAAAAAAAAAAAGAAAAAAACAAGAGAGAGCCCCTGAGTAGCTCTTTGGGCCATAGAAGACGGGCGCTGTGCATTTTCGTATCGCATTATAAAATAAAACAATATAAAATTCTATTTTTGCAATAAAGAGTGAAAAAGAACTAGGAATTTATTTTGTAAGTTATTCATGTTATTGTTATCCATTGTTATTTTTATATATGTATATTTGTCACCTTATTGTTTTGAATTTTTGAATCGTGTTATATATTTATATTGTAATTTGGAATAGCTTTAGGCTATAAATATTTATATTTTATTCATTTAAAAAAAAAAAAATACAAATTACAATACATATCTCAAAACAATCATAGTTCACATCAATATCTATAAATCAAGGTATATAGTCAGAGCTGGGAATAATCCTCAATAAAGGAAAAAAAATGTATTTTTTGTATTTGTATTTAGTTCAAACCTTCCCTTTGTTATCAGGCATAAATTAACTAAAAAAAATTCATCAAAAATTAACAAAATACATAAAAACCCATCAAAAAGATCGTATCAACAAAAGGGAGAAAGGTATATTTTTTTTAGGAAGAAATCTTTGAATAGCTTATCATAATTTTTATTAATCTTTTTAAATATTTTTAAAGTCGATGATTAATTTGAACATATGTTGACACCAATCATGTTCAATTTGTTAAAAATTAAAAAATAATTTGATACTGGATGCTCCATTTAAAAGAGCAAATGTTGTGATAGTCTGACTTGTTTTTTTTTACGCAACTTAATAAAAAGTTTATCGGTGTGTGGATAAATGTCTGTCTGTGTGTGTGTGTGTGAGGAAAAGTAAACAGCAGGCGGCGCCAAGGGCTGGCTGTCTTCGGTCGGATACAGCTGGACCACATCAGGCTTAGGACTCTTTAGATACTAATCACTCCCTCCCCCTCCCCTCCTTCCTTCTTCTTGTTACAAATGTTTATTGTCATAGCTGTCAAATATTGAACAAAAGTGTTGTTATATTTTGTTGCTTTTTATTAATAATTGAAAAAGGCTAATATTTGTTCTAATTAAATAATTATTATAGTAATTTCTAATTGTAGGCTACTAGGTTTTTGTTAGGTTTACTTTTAATAAAGAAATAGTGCTGAAGACAGAGTTGGATAAGAATCACCATTCCTTTCAAAAATAGGATCTTTGCTGTTCGGAGATATCAATTGGTTGCCTAGTGTGATTTAACATCGTTTGACTTTTTCCGCTGGGATAAAGTTCCAGCGCTCAGAGACAAATTAGAGCTGAAATGGAATCAACGCCATGGAGAATTTTCTCACAAGAATGGCCGAGGGGGGGATTTGGTAGGTGTTGTATTTATTGTTTATTTATTTTTAAAGACCGAAAAAACGTGAAAATAAATATAACAAAAAAAAAAAAATGATAAAAGTAAATAAATACAAAAGAGAGAGTTTATTTACAATAAGAACATAACTGATAATAATTCATAAGAAATTACATAAAAGACAAACAATTTATTCATAAATCATTTGCATAAAAATGGCAACATAAGAATAAAGGTTGACAACTTAAGAAATTCACTAAGATACATATTTTCATAAATGTTATTTTAAAACGGCGCCAAATTTAAATAAATAAATAGAGAGGAGTGATGAGAATAATTGTGCATCAGTGATTACTTACATCCTTCACTGCGGACATGCTATCAAAAATTTTCAATTTAATTTAATTAAAATTAAATGAATAAATGCACATATTTTAGAGTAGGCTTATAGAGAGAGAGAGAGAGAGAGTGCAGGTTTAACAAATACAAAGTTTTGATCGTTCTGATTAAACAAGACTTACTTTACAAGTTAAGTAGGAAACTTGTATTAAGTTCAGTTGTTCAAACTTTTAATTAAATATAGTTTACGTAAATTGAAAGAAAAGAAAATGCCTTGTTCCTCTTGTGCCTATAACTAATTTATCAAAATTAGTTTTCAAATTTTGTTTTGTTATTATAAATATATAAATTAATGAAACTTGCATATACATTATGAAATAGGGTGTGAAAAATTCTCTGTGTATATCCATCAACTTTTGATAACAATCGTTCAAATTATGAAAAATCAAAATTCTCTGATGTTATATTATTCAACCTCTCACCTCATTTTCTTGTCCCGTGAAATTTGATATGTATCAGTTACCTTACATTCCATGGGAAATAATAAGAAGGATTGTTGTGCTCGTAAAGTAAGAGAATAAAACTAGTAGGGCTGTATGTCCTTTTATTCACAAACACACATGGATTTTTCCTCAAAATATAATAAAAAATAAAAAAAAAAAACAAGGTTAATTTTATATTTCAATTTTTGGATTTTTCGCCTCTTGAAAATTAGAATAATAATAATAGTGGTACAATAAATAATTAATTTTTATATAATATTTATGTATTTGGGGTAAAATTATTGTTATAAATTTGTGTTGACTTTTTTCTTTTAATTAATAAATAACAAAATATAATATAATAATTAATTCGGATATTTTGACGTCATATTCAGAGCGCATCAACTACTAAGGCCCTTCTCTTATGGCAGTCTTAAGGACTGCGAAAAATAATAAAATATCACTGTATGGGTTATCATAGAAAGGATACCACAATTTATTGAGAAATATTCTCAAAAATAAATAAATAAATAGATAGTTCAAAAAACAAATAAATAATTATCTTAAGTGATTATAAAGCACAAAGAGATAAGATAAATTTGGTATCCAAGATAAAGTGATTCTGGACAGAGGTGGGCGAACTAGGCGGCCATCCGGTCCTCAAGATTCTTTATACTTCCATAACAATAAAATACCATAAGAAAGAATATTTTAAAAAAATTAAAATAATATAAATGAAACAAATTTATTGCATTGGGAGCTAATGTAATATAACTAAAACTAGTAAATGCAACCATAATTTAATAAATGAATCCTTAAAATGAAAATCACTAAGTGTATGGAAAAAGTTATCAAATTAAATTCATTTAACAAAATAGAGGCCCTTTCAAATTTTTCCATCCAGGGGTCCCGAGTAAGATTTTGTACCTTCTTGGTAACCTTCAATAAAAATGTTTTGTCTTCAAGGAAATTAGCCTATATTATAAAATTTAATTATTTATTTTTTTGTTTAACCGGTGTTTATTTGTTTGATTGATTTAATTAATTTATTTTTTGTATTTATTTGTTCTGTTAATTTACTTATAAAATTTTTTTTTTTTATGTTGGGAAGCTATTGTTTCTAGTCTGGACGCTTCCTAATCGCTATTATACGGTCATGTAGGTGTTAATGCTGTACTTGTATGATATATGTCTTGAGAGATGTAATGGTAAGGTCTTTTAACAACTAAGCTAAGATCTTCTGTGATTTTGCATTTATTTTATTGTGATCCATAAGGCCAAAGCCCTAAGATTTTTAAATGTTAAAAAATATATACAACAAACTTTGTTAATATAAAAAAACACAATAACAAATACATATAAAGAGACATTAATAACAATAAAATAGTAAAATAACACCATTAACAAGAAACAATTGTGAAAAATTCTTCTTTCTTTCTGTAGATGGTGTTGCTGGGCTGGTTAGTTATAGTTTAATATTCACAGAGGTGATGAATTTATGGAGGCCTTCTATCGTTGGTTCGTTAGCATTTTGTCTGAATTGATGGAATGTCAGAAGGATTTATAGGATTTTAAGGAATAGAGAGAGGACATTTGAATATGAGGTGTGCAATTTTATATATTTTTACCCTATTTTATTTTATTTATTTATTTATTGTAGTGTGATTAGTGCCTTGCCAAGAGGCTATTTCACTCTGCTGAGATGTCAAAGGCCTTAGTTGCTGAAGACACTAAATAATAACTTAAAATTTTGTTCTTTTTCCAAAAAAGAATATAAGATGATTTGGTGGCGGACAATAAAAACGAAATATTGTAATACGAGGCGTGCCTCTTTGAGATATCAAGGAATTTGGGAGAGAAAGAAGGGAGGGCTCTAGTTGATTTTTAGACATTATCATAGATCATAGATCATAGAGTAGTTGTTTTTGGATGGATGCCAGCCAGATTGATAATAGGTGAGAAAAGGTGAGAGAAAAAGAAAATAAAGGTTTGGTTCCCTTCTCAATTCTTTATTGCTCAATGATTCGGTGGTCTTCCGATCTTCATCACTACACGGTTAAATGGAAGAGATTTTTATTTAACTGAATTCTGATGAAGGTTGGAAGACCACCGAATCTTTGAGCAATAAAAAATTGAGAAGGGAACCAAGCCCTTATTTTCTTTCCATCCAGAAACAACTATTTAAATCATACAGTCGGTCATCTCCTTTTCCATAGATCCTAGATTTTAAAAGGGACTCTGAATAAGCTAACTAGCTAACACTTGGACACTTTTCTTATTAAGTATATAGATAGATATAGAACAAACGTTAATTAAAATTTCAATTAAATCTTATTTCATTAATACCAACTTGTTATTTTCATTTATTTATTTATGAAAGCGAGTATTTCCTCTATTGTCCTTTGAATTATAGTCTCAATTTAATAATAATAAGATAAAATATAAATAAATTAATTATTCACTGTGATAAAATAATAATAATAATAATAATAAAAGGATAAATGAAGAGTATATAAGAGAGAGAAGGTGTCAGTGTGAAAGCCTCCGTAACGAACAAAACAAAGCTGTGAAAAGATACAATGACACATAGACTAACTACACATTAGAAGACTAGGAATAATAAACGAAAATAAACTGCTTGAAATTGGATCTCAAAAGCGACCGAGAGAGGACAGACGATATGATGATGGATGGCAGCTGGATAACTAAGAAGGGATAACGGACGACTAGGAGGAAGGACAGCCAGGCGCCACTCCTCTCCCCTGTGGGAACTCTTTATTCTCTCTCTATTATCTAAGAAGCAATGCTTCTGAGAATATCATATAATAAATTCTAAATTCTATTATAATAAACATGGTAAATTCATCAAACCATAAATAAAAATCTTTTTATTATGATTTCCAACTATTTTTGAAAGAAGAGAGTTGTTGCTGTACTATAATTAAAATGGAAGTGAAGACAGAATAAAAAAAACTCAAAATTGAAAAGTTTCAAGCGGGGTTTGCTTATCCATCTTCAGTCAAATTTAATTGTTGTTATGCCCATGATATTGATTTCTGGTTCAGTCCACTACATCATCGCTCACACACTAATGAGACTCTACCATACATATCATTGTCGCATATAATGTGTATTTTGTTATATGTTTTTCAAATACAAACTTTGGGCATAAATACAACGATCAAATTGGACTGGAGATGAACAAGTAAATCTCGTTCGAAACTTCTCACTTTTGAATTTTTATTGAGCATCCAATTGCTGAACCTTCTTCTTCTCCTATACCAAACTATTGTTATATTTTGTTCTTTATCAATATAAAAAAGGCCTTTTTATTAACATATTTTATAGAACAATTTTATGTACAGCAGTTTAGGAACTGTGAACAGTGATAGGTACTAAACAAAATTCCAAAAACAAACTAATTAACGGCGAACAAACTTTTATCCTTATAGGTTTTTAATTAATAAATATGCCTGGATAATACGTTAAGGTTTTTTGTTTTTTATTCTCTTCGGCATCTGAGGCCATATAGACTTAAACGATCATAATTAGATTATATACCAGTACAATACATGTAATCCTGACATATATATTTAAATCATATTGGTATCCAATTGATTAAATAAAATTTTCATCAGACTGCCTGGAATCCGAACCCACACCCCTTGGTTTTGAAGGTTATCACAAATGACACTGTTAATGTCTTTAACCTCTCGGTTATGGGAGTGGGGGGTGGATAATATGTAACGTAATTAAAATATATTTGTTATTGTTTATACTCTAGATGGCCTCACAAATACCCAAATACAAACTGATAACATTTTGAGAGTGTTTATTTTTCATTTTAAAATCCTAAAAAACTACATACTTTTAAATTATTTTAAATGTAAGCTTATTATTAAATATAATGCTAATAAAATAATCATTTTACTTATTTATGTTACTATGAATTTCTGGTCTAGCCTTTTTTCTTTTGATTAATTAATAAAAAAGGTACTAAGAAAAAAATTTCATTTTTTTAATTAGGCCTTTACATTTGTTTCAAAACCTATTTGAAATATAAACAATCGAAAATTAAAATGTTTAATGCAAATGTTTGTACCTTAAAGAGTTAATTTTGTAGAATATTTCTTTTGAAATTTTTTAAAATTCCATTTAAATATTTTTAAATTGAATTTTTCCCAGTTGTTATCATCAGGATTGAAAAAAAAAGGGTTTTTAGGTTTAAACCAGGTTTAATTTCACAAATTTAGTTTAAATTGACCTCTTATTAACTTCTATATCTACACTCAACTTAAAGAGAAGTT
>JAAAKE020080746.1:0-24199 GCA_010014785.2 Anisolabis maritima | reverse complement strand
AACATAAACAAGATCTTTTCATATTCCAAAGGAGAAGGCTACATACTTAGATCCCTCCTGAATTAGGACAACCTTCTTGGATATTTTAGCTATCAAGACAAAAATACATTTACAAGAAGAGGAGGACGTTGGCACTAAAGGGGCGGAACTATGCGCTCCACTGACGTGAACATAATTGGTAAAAAATTTCCTTCTCCTCGACTAGACACTGAATTTGAAAAATTTATTGACCAATCATTTTAGTTACGTTTGTTTACACAAGGCAACAAATAAAATTTGTTTCTTGGATTTAAGCCTGAGCTTCGCCCTCTATCCCGTGTCCGAGATGTAGAGGTTAAAAATATGTTTGGTTTTCTGGTTCCAAAGGCGGTCGCCATGTAAAAAAAATTTTTCAAAAAACCCCAGGAAAAAAAATAATTGAAAGTAAAAATAAAAGAAATTTATAAATTTTTTAAAATAGGTAATTCTAAAATTTAAGAGGTCTCTGACTATTTGCCCACTGACGATGGCGTCCAGTGAAATTTATTTGTGACAAAGTTTCTAGTTTGAAAGCAAGTAAAATTTTTCTCATATTATATAACTGCTGCATGTTGCATTGGTCAGTGACATAATTTGGAAAAACTCTAAGGATTTCTTAATGTCGGTTTTTTGCTAACGTCACCTTCAACAAGAATGTTGTTTTTTCTTTGAGTTTTTTATTCCATTTATTTATCACTGATTCATAAAGCTGTGCATTTCAGAATTTTGCATTAAAAAAATATATTTTACAAGAAAAAGGAACTTAATTTTTTTTCATAAAGAACTCCGTATTTTAGTGTTAACTACGTGTGAGAAGTGCTCCAATATCGATATCACCGTCTTTAAAATCTTAGGAGCGTCGCTACCTGAAGTTCTCTGAGCAAAGACTGATGTCTGCTTATTTTTGGAGATAGAGGGTAGCTGCCAGAGGCGTAGAAATGTCATTTTGGTTGTGCGGCCGGACTCTATCGCTCCAGCCCTTTCCTGTCAAAGAAAAGTTTTGTTATAAATAAAAACCTGCAGCCTCCCCCCCCTTGAAATTTAGATTTCCCAAATAGAGGCCTCATCTGGCTCGGGCCCGCCTTCGGCGGTTCCTGCACCAATCCAGTTCCGCGACTTTCTTCCTCTCGCACTTCAGTAAAATTTAAAAAAAAGTCATTGGCCTTAGCCTCCCTTCATCCAGCAATTGGCCGACTCCATCAGTTACAGGTAGAATTACAAAGGTTAGCGCCTTCTAATCAATATCAACTAAAAGGACGGATCGCTCAAAAACAGCACGTATGGTCAGTCTACTTCTGCGCCCATAATAATTTCTTTTTAAAATATTTTGCAAGAAAAATAATTCCGTTACTTTTCGTTCTGAATACTAATTAAAAATAAAGCGTGAAATGCTATGTTTATGTTACTTCCTCAAAATTTCCTTTATAAAATATATTTAAATCTCATGTTACATTATGACAAAATTCATATATTAAAAATCGTCGAGGCCAAGAACTGTCAAAAGTGACATTTACGGGCCGGAAGCCAGATGTAATGACACGTGGTGGGGTTGGTTTCGTTTTTAAACGTTACTCGCTCTGGTTGGATGCACCCCCAAACTCCGGGGTGCACTTTTTAGTGAGGGGGTGGCGCTTCAAGGCAAGTAATTCATCAACGAGCCTAATGGTCCGTCCGATCGCTCCTCTGCCAAATGCACCTTCATTTCCCAATGGCGATTTTCTTCTTCTACCCCCACCTCCAACCACCAAAGACAGAAGTTCACATGTGCATCTAACCGATGCACGCATGCACGCTTGCATGCACGCATGTGTCAAGCAGCTGCGATACAGTTCCCATAACAAGTCGTCTCTATAACCACTGACTCTCTCTCTCTCTCAAACAATATTTTTGATTTCAAATCGAGTGATAGTTTTGATGCCTTTTGTTTGGGAATCCAACTCAAGAGCTCCAGCCTAGCTAAAAAAAAAAAAACCAATCAATCGGAGCATTTATTTATTTCACTTTAAAATTTAATTTTGAGTGTTAGATATCATTTATTTTAAAAAATCTGGAGGTGTCACATAATATTCACTAGTGATTATTTTTTATTTTTAATTCAAGCAGGAATTTTATTTTTTTAACTAAATAACAGTTGAGGGAGAGAAAAATACAACCGGTGGACCAATTTTAGTCAAAACTTTGCTGTGTCTTAGTCATGTTAGTCTATGTTTATGTTTATAATTTTAGAGTTCTTTGTAAGGGGTAAGAAATTTTTTTTAATTACATGAAATTTTTGAAAATAGTCAAAAGGCCGCATCTTATTATTTACATAAAACCTTTACAATATTCTCAAAATACAATCACCTTCATTTTATATCAACACAAAATTTAAAAAAAAAATATATAATTATAAATATAATGAAATGAAAATTTGCATGCATAAAAAAAAAGAATTAAGAAGAAATCCGAGATATGAAAAAACGAACTATATTATAAATATAGTAACCAAGAAGGGCGCAGATTCCCCGTCCCTGGTCTAGGATTTGCAGTTAGTCTATATTTCAGGCACAGACACACACACTATCATCTGAAATGATATTTTTCTCAAAACGTTTGGACATCGCTAAGGAAGAGTAAAAAGGGAATTAATAAATTGAATAGCATCAACGTTTCCTCCAAAAATCATTTGATTGTCTTTTGAAATCTCGCAATTATATAATCTTTAGTTTATTTATGGGCCTGGAATGTAAAATTTCTAAACGAGCCTTCATTTGAGTTACTGAATATAAACATTTTTAAATGCTATATATAAATAAAAATTAACTCCTTTTAAGGAGGTTTATTAATAAACATTAAAAATTATACGACTCAAAAAACTTGATTTCTGTAAGCAATGAATATTTTAAGCCTAGAAAACGTCGCTGCTTCCACTTTTGTTCAATATAATCAGAAAGTTGACCAGAATTCTAGAACGATTTCTCATCCAGAACTTGCAAAAAAAAGTCCCCCATCTTTGCTGACAATGTGTATAATTCATACTTTCAAATCAATAAATACTTGTGAAGAGAGCTTATCCAGGGGCTAAATTTTTTTCTCTTTATAATTAAGTCGTCGTTGATTCAAGAAAATGTTAATATAAAAAATTAATTTTGTAATTTCAAAAAGTCATTGCAATATTATTAAAAAAAATGTTTTATTTATTCCAGCATTTTGGTGAAAAGTATTTGGAATACATTTTATTGCTTTGGGCAGGAAGCGAACCCCCGTGTCATTAACTTTTTCAAATAGTTCATTTTGTTTCTGCTCTAAAAGAAAGTAAAGTTTCTTGTCGGGGCACAACGCCACCAAAGGGCTTTAAAATTCAAATATAAAGCTCCCATTCCGTTATCGAGAGGTAAGAGGTATTGACATCAAAAGCTCAAGGAATGGGTTCGGATCTCAGGAGGCGCTATAAAAATTTATTTAAGTCCCTGGTTAGCGACGAGTGACTGTAAGACATCAAAGTCTTGGCTCTCAACGCCGGCTTGTTTAAAGACTCTGATCATCTGCTTAATTTGGTTAATATGTTTCCGATTTGAGAAATCGCGCCTTGGTCCTTGTAACTCATGATTACCGCCGTTAATCAAGACACGATTGTATTGGTATAAATAAATATACCTCGATATGTGTTGTAAAATTCTGTATAATATATACAAATATATTTAAAGGCTATATGGCTTATGATGCCGAAAAAACACTTAAATAAATAAATAAAATAAAATATTTACTAGAAAAAGGTAAATAATTTTTTTTTTTTGTTGAATAAATTTGGATAATTAAAATAAAAATGTTATTTAAATTCCAATAAATGATTTTTTGAGACTCGTTGAGCGCCCAATCCTTTTATTTTAATTTGACAAATATATTCAACAATTTTATATATAAAAAAAGTATTTCCCTCCTTTCTTTTATTTTACTTTATTTTCTTTTTTCATGACTAAAAAAGTTGATATCTCCAAGTGCATCGTGCACTGTTGTCACATACCATACCCAATATCTGACTTGATGGACAATTCTCCTCTCTACTCCTCTCTATGTGTATTTTACTAGTAATGTACACAATTATACTGCAAAAATACACTACTACATTATTAGTAAAAAACAATATATTAATTAATATTTAATTAACATTTAATTGTAAGTAACTAAATATTATTAATATTGTATTGGAATATATACCTATATTAAAAAATCTGTAATCCCCTGAGGAAGAGTACGATTAGTCCCCGAAAAATTCGGCAATTAAAAAAATGTATTATTTAATTTCTCCTGCACTCTCTGCCTTCTCTGAAATTATTTATTTTATAAAAATAAATTATAACCTATTCCTGTACTTATATAAACTTCACTTTTTACTACTCAATCCATTTAAATGCCGCATCTTACTATTTATTATTTATTATTAGTACGCACCTAGGAGGTGAGTCACACGCCATAGATGTCCCCACCAGTTTTTTTCATAAATAAATAAATGAAGTTCTATTTCATTTTTGAATGGAAAAGAAGCCAGAAGATCTCATTTAATTAATTTGATCCTCATCCCAAAAAAGGTTCCCAACTTTTGCCAAGATCAGGGGTCTTCAAACTTTTTTCTGCTCCGACCCGTTTAGCAAAGCAGAAATAATAGAGTGAGAGCCACATTTATTTGGTCAAGCAAATTACTTCATAAAAGATTTTCTCCAATTATAAGAAGCGATTTGTATTTCAGATAAATTTGCCCTCTTTTGATTTGATAAACAGCAACGCCTCGCTATAGTACGAGTTGCAATTTGAATAATAATTTTCGCTAACGTACGGATTGATTTTACTATTATGCGGTTGGAAAAGTTTAATATGTATAATTTGTTTAAAATTTCGCGCCAAATTGAACGAAATTATTCAACGCCGTCGGAAGAACTTTTGCATTGATAGAAGGAATCGATCCAAATGAAGAACGAGGCCTTAAAGGATGCGCTATTCTTTGTTACCGTATAATGCACGAAGATAAAAACAAACGAATAGGGCAGAAAACTTCGGCTCATTTTCTCATTGAAAAATAATTTTGTTCTTTTTTAATATACGATTAAAGTTTTCCTCCATTTTTACTTTTTAATCTTTTAAGATTTTCTATTAATTTTAGATGAGTAATTGAATTTTTGTTTGAACAAAATTCGATAGGAAGGAATTACAAATTTTCTATAGAAATAATGCTTCACTGAGTGACATTTTAGAGTAACCAATTAAACGCACTAAGCGAGGTATTCCTGTATTTCACTTTCGAAAATTTTATTTTTATTTAAAATACCTTTATTTACTTTAGAAAGAAAAACCCAATATAATTAAATAAAATTTCAAATGCTTCAGTTATTAAAACTCTTACATTTGTAAATAATTAAAAGATATTACCATATATGACAAAAAAAAAAAAAAATGGAAAGAAAAATAACTTTATATACCTCATATTTTTCGAAAAAGTATTCATAGAGACATTAATAAATTAGTGCATCTTACAAAGAGATAAAGGCAGCTGCGGGCCGTAGTTTGGGGACCCCTGACCTAGATCATATTAATACCTCAAAAATATTTTTTTTAAATAACAATTTTCTTTTTTAGAAAAAAGGAAAAATTATTATTTTATTTAATTAACAGGCAAAAACAAATTGGAATTTAGCGAAAGGCCAGGGATTGGAGATGGGGTGGAGTTCAAGCGGAATTTGATCACAAACCAATCAGTGATGATCAAATGGACGGATTTAATTTGGAGACTAAACCAGAGAGAGATAGAGTTTTTTTCCTGCAAAATAATTTTCACTCCATGGCGTTACTAATGTTTTCCACAAATATTGACCCATGCCGGGGCTAATTATATGGTTCCATTTGATGGGAGTGGGGGATGGGGGTGGTTTACGTTGGTTCTAGTGGCATTTCGCTGACGGAGCCAACTTCTGCCAAAACCCACTCCTCCCAATGCCTGCCAATTCTGTTTCTCTCTCTGTATGTTTGGCATCGTTTGTTGACGCAAAATCCCCATCCCCTCCATCTTAACAAACAACCCTTATTTACCTGCTGTTTACAATTTGCGAATCAAATATAGTACATGAAATAAATAAAATTTATATCTATAGAGCTTTTACTTTCCTTTTTAATAGAGCAGGTGACAAATGAGTTTGCCATCGCGGGAGACTCGTGTGTGTTCGAATTTGAGAGTTTTTACTATACCCATTTCAAAAAGATTGCCTCCTAACTCCAACTGAGAGTGGGAGTAGATGTACAATGTTTTTTACTACAATAGTAGCGAGCTTGGCTGTTTTCGTTCTCTGACAATGGACTCTGCGCATTTGGAACCTCTTTACAGTTATTTATTAAGTTGTGTTATCAACTGTCAAGAAGAGGTTCAGACACCGAGATCATTGTCACTAAGCACCTGAGTATTTTTTTTTTGTTCGTCCTGGAACAGTTAGGAGCGCTGCTAATCAATTGTCAATTTTAACAATTGTATTTGATCTAAAGGTCAGTGGTTTGCTTCTTGTTTCAAGCGACAACATTTATTTAAATTATATTGGGTATTAATTGAAATAAATAGCTTCAGGTGCCGAAAAAGACTTAAAAAAAACAATTGTATTTTTTTGAGATTAATTTTATATTTATTTTCGTACATTACAATATCCAACATAATTCCTTGAAAGAAAAAGAAGATTCCTGTCCAGTTCATACGAGGACACTAATAAAGGTATATAGTGCAAATGAGGATCTCTCAGGCCCTGGCTCCCTGAAGTTGCAGCATCGTGTCCCAGGATCCTAACACCGGCGAGCTCATTAATGACCATATCCTGACTAAGCATCCACCCAAGTTCCATCGTAGTTCGACCTAGTCAGGCCCACGAACGGAATAAACATTTTCATTTATCATGGAAATTCACTTTTTTGAATTCTGCGAAGTTCCGTTGAAAAAATTACGATTACTAAACTTTCCTTTGGCGTTAGAGGAAGGTAAAATAAAATAAAAAGTTAAAGCGGATTATTTTCAAGAGCACTTCTAAATAAATAAGTGCTAACATATTCCAAATATTATTCACAATGTAAAAAAAAAAAAGGATTTATTATTATTTTTAATTTTAAAAATAAAAATAAGAGTAGGAGAAAAACGAACTAGAATAAAAAAAGATTACTGAGGTGTTTGAGAACACGCTTAGCGCTAACTTGAATGCAAAGGTATAAATATATAAACAAGAAATGGATTTCAAGATTGTAGTATAGCGAGTACATTGAAGGAGAATTAGGGGATTCATTTATGTATATATATATATATGAAATCCTTGGTCTCGTTTCCTGGGTGCAGGAAACCGAAAGCGTTGCCAAGTCAATGGAGAAGAGCTTACAAAAGCTCAAAAGCACCTGCTCGTTTACAAACAAACACTTCTCTTTCGGTTTATCGTCATGAATTATGTTGTCGGAATCTCTCTTATTAATAATTAACGATTATTAAAGGTGAGCATACTAAATGCAGAATGCTGAGTAGAAAAATTATATTAAAATTTGCAAATAGCCGGTCCTCTCTGCGAAAACCCAAACTCTAGAACTATTCTTTTTTGTCTTTGTTTTGGTATCTTGATGACCACTGACATTTAGGGAATCAATACCCGAAATTTGAACGGAAATACACGCTTTGAGGGTCCTTGAATCCGAAAATATCATTTCAGACGATAGAATGTCTGCTCCGAAAATAATCTAAATAACAAATCCTAGAACGATGCAATGTTAGAGAAACATGAACTTAGTAAGGGTATGATATGAAAAATGCGCCGCCTTTTTATATCATAGAGGTAAATTATTCTTTGAAAAATTGACCAGCCAAAATTTGTACTTTTTTTTATTTTTTTAAAAATTTTTAAATTTAATTTATTTTTTAACCCCTTTTTTCCCGTCTTTTCCGGTATTTGAGCCCATATCATCCTTATTTTATTAATTTCATTAATTGGTAGCCAATATATTATAATATAAATAAATGTTTGCCGCTCAGGACGGGAAGTGAACCATTGACTTTAATGTTAAGTAAGTGAGGTGAGACATCTACCTCTGCACCAAAGTCACTGCTGAATTAGACTTGCAACTTTTTAGTCTATAAAGCCTGGGAGGAGTCCTTTACTCTTCAAGTTCATTAGATTATTGTCCCTATTTTCGTGAGGGCTTTAAAAGTTGCTTGTTGAGGTTGGATTTGAAAGTAATGGAGATTGTAAGTTTTAGGGAAAAAAGGAGCAGGGAGGTTGTTCCAGTCAGGGGGTCATCGGGATAAAGACAGACTGGAATTGTATATAAAAGTTATTCTAAATTAAATTTAATGTCTTTTATTTTATACAATATTTCAAAGAGACCATTGTTTTTGAAATAGAGAGAATTTTTGCTAACCTTTGAATCGAGAGTCTCTTTGATCATGAGGCTAGAAATTATTCCCACCGATAACTAGTTAAAAAATGAAATTTCTGCTGGAATAAAAAAAAGCGCAAAATTCAAAACTTACTAAATTAATCAACAAAATGTCTTAAATTGAGTGTTAGTTACTCCTAGATGATGATTCTGGTACATAATAATAATAATTGGAGTTTGTTCTTAACTTTCGCTGTATTTTCAGAGGGTTCCGGTGCTGGGTTGGATTTTGGTGACCCGGTAAATAGCTCACTGATTGTGCCAGAGAGGGGATCGCTCTCCACTCTCTCTCTCAGTCTGCGCGATACGAGTGTGAAAGGGGCGGAGACCACGCCCCCGCGATAGGGGTGAGAGCTGCATCGACCAATTGGGGGCTCCGACCCGACGCCGGGGTGAAGACGCCTAACCCCGAGACGATCGATAAGGCGCAGAGCCACATCGGGCCCCTCCGCTCCGAGGGAGCGTTTTGCCATTTGGGGCCATCACCTGATGCGGACAGCATAGCTAAGATTGAATGGTGAATCCCCATCGGGGGGAAGCGCTAGTTATTAATATTAAACAAAATTGTAAGAAATGTTGGATTTTTTTTTGTCTTTTCAGCTTTTGAAGGGACTAGAAATAGAGTTTAAAAAGTTAACTTTATTTAGAGATTATTTATTCTTATTCCTGTAAGTAATTTTGGTATTTGTAATATAAATAATATAAATAATTATTGGTGAATTACGTGAACATTGGCTAATAAATTCAGGGAACAAATGAGAAGAAATTTTATATTCCAAGACTAAATTAGAATATTTTAAGTGTTAAAAGTGAAGAACGAATATAAAATGCCCAAAGTTAATAAAAAACATTTATATTAATCTCAATATTTGTCCAACCTACTGGCTGGCATCCTTCAATTGCAAACCTTTTTTCTTACAGTTTTTGTTAAATAAATCCTTTGGTGAATAAAGACGAAACATTTTTTTTTTTTTGAAAGAAAGTCAGAAATGGTCCATCTGACGTTGCTATTCTGATCGATCTGAAATATCAATCTAATAATTACTACTATTGAATATTTACAAAGCAAAGGTCCCCGTTTAGTGGCAAAGGAACGTTTCTTCTCTGGAGAGAGCCAAAACAAACCTGGCGACCTCACCTCCCTCACAAGAGTAGCATTAGACGTTCAGGCTTAAATGGTACCAGGAGTTTTTGGTCCAGAAATTCTCTGGCACACACCTAATAGAAATTAAAAAATTAAGAATTAAATTTCAAGAATCTGACGCACAAGGGCAGGAGACGTGGCCTCTGCCCGATACATGTAATCCAACAATATTTATTACATCAATTGGTATCCATTTGATTTCACTACCTGGGATCCGAACCCTTTTAAGGTTATCAATATTGACAATGTCAATATCTTTAACCTCTTGGCCACGGGAGGAGGGGGGGAATTGCTAACCTTAAGTACATACTATAAAAGTAAAATTCTTAAGTTTTATATTAGTTCTTTATGAATAAAATTCCACCTATAAAGACTAAATCGTTGCTATACATCAAATCTGAACTGTCATTAGAAATAACCAAGGCCCTAAACGTAGGCAACTTTGTAATTAAACGTTAAGTTTGCAAATTAATTCCAAGTTAACCCAATTTTTTTATTAATTTGTAATAATAAATTAAATATAAGTAGGGAATGTTGGTCTTATTTTGAATCCTGGATTAAAAAATAAATTTAAGAAAATTAGTTTTATTTTTTAAAATATTGGAGGACATTTTCAAAAATAAAATTTTTCACCATCCCATATGTATAATGAATTCTCCAAAAAATGGCGAAACCTGCAAATTTATCCAAATAAAAACTATGGGAATCTCATGCTCTATAAGGTAGATCTCAAAATCGCCCATGATGACATTATCGAATTCTTAATTATTTTTATATTATATATAATAGTAAGGAGAAAGTAGTGGGATCAAGAAAAATTTAACTCTCAACTTTTAACTAAAAAAAAAAACTAGGTTTCAATTCAAAAGTACACCAAAAATATAAAAAACATCCTAATGTATGCTGTATGTGTGTTTTAATTTGGTTTATCTCTGGAACTACTCAACTGAGAAGGATGAACTTTTATTTGTCTAGTCCTAGAAGAGCCTCAAGTTTGGAGAAAATTTGCCGGCAGGAGGCGGTAAAAAAGGCCCACAAAATTTATTAAGAACCACTATTTTCTCAGCATCCTTTGTTAAAACAAAATTTTTTCAGAGCTTGGTCATTAGAGGCGTTGCAATCGCTGACAGTGAATTTTTTATTTCCCTTTAAAAAGTTTATTTTGCCCCCACCTCGTGGCCGAGAGGTTAAAACTATTGACGAAGTCAACATTGATAACCTTAAAAGCCAAGAGATGAAAATTTATTTAAAGCAATTGGATACCAATTGGTATAAATAAATATGTCTGAATAACAAGTATCGTAAATAAAATAATTGTAGTGGTTTAAAAGTCTACATGGCCTCAGATGCCGAGAGATTTAAAGATTTAAAAACAAAGTTTATTTTTTTTAAACAAAAATTGTTCACAATGAGAAATATGATAATTTTGTCTATTACTTCACTAAAGTTAAATAATAGTAGAGATATTTTGAACTTCAAATGAAGAAAGTACCTCTTTAAATGGTTGGATTTTTGTCACTTTTTACTATAGTCTCGTCAGCTGAATTGAGCATATATACAAAATTACAGATTTCTAGCCTCTCGGGAAGGGGCACTAGAAGATGTTGTCCAAACAGACAGACAAAGCAAGTCAATTCATATTGAATTGAAGAGTTATATTCTGACTTTGCAAATATCTTATTTGCCAATATAATATCAAAAGTAATTCGGAGTACCGTTTAATAATCAAGTCTTGTCTTGGTGGCATATTTTTCTAACATTCATGCGATAATTGCGCTCAGAGAGCGTGACTACTCGATTCTCCTTCGTATCACGATATCTGTGATTGCAATCTATGCACTCTAGTTGAGGACTTGAGTTTTTAGGTTCTTTTGCAAAGCCTACGCCACTAGACACCCTCCCCCTCCCCCCGCTAGTTGCAATTACAACCGAAAATATACCACAATTATAATTGCTTGTTTGTCTTTATTAGCATTTAATTAAATACATCAAAGCAATTTGTTGTTTGTTGCAACCGCACAAAGGTATCGCGTTCAATAGAGAGTCCGAGAGCCAATTGACTGGAAAAACTCCATTTGTTTGTCAATTTGATAATCTCAGATGAGAAAGTAAAAACATAAAAGATGAGAATGAAGCCTCTGAAATTAATTTTATTTAGGGCTCGATATCAGAGAAATTATAAAAAAAAAATTAAATAACAATTTTATATTGAAAAACAAAACGGAATTGATCCGTAACCTCTGAGCCATGCCTGCTATCATCCCCTAGGGCTTATATTGCATTATCTAAATTGTAAAGGAGATTATTTATATTTTCGTTTTAATTTTCCTCACGAATGAATTGTGCACTTTACTCCTTTACCATTCTTCGAAGTATATAGTTCTAGTATATCCTGAGATAAATTTTTATTTGTTTTATTTTACTTTATTTTTCCTTTTTTATTTTTTTATTAGTTAATCTAACCTCACTTTTAGAATTAAATGTCAAACTCTGCTCGCAGCCTATGATTGCAACGCCATCATGACGCGACACTCAATAGCCAATCAGCAGCTTATCATGTCAAATATTTTCAAATTTTAATATAGTATATGTATTTGCTTTAATTTTGGAAGGGATTGGTGACCAGAGCCTCTCGGTTTCGTCTTATTAGAGAAAAGCGCGCGATATGGTCTAAATTCAGCCCTTTTCTCGATTTTTCCAAAGAAATATTTCTCAAGGACTAGGATATGTGTATCGTATAATTGAAGTGGATAAAATTGTTTGGAGCTAAATGTGACAGTTTTCACAAAATAAATTTTTTTACATCTGATTCGTTTGACTAATTCTGAGTAGTTATATAGAATATATGCATATATATGTAATGTAATGTAATGTATATGCATTCACTTGGGCAATTCAAAATTTTCACAGGTAGGACTCAAAATTTTGTACTTTTCCAAATATTTTGGTTTGCTTTGCTTGTTTGGTTATTTAATATTATTATTATTATTATTTTATGTTGTTGGTGTAGTAAATTAGTAGTCTGGTGGTAGTGCTACTTAAAGTACTTCTCATTCATTGATGTAAATGTGATATTTAATAACTAAACCAAAAAAGGAAACCTTCGCTTACTTAAGAGGCGAGTGCTCAGGGTAGGCTAAACTACATTTTATTTGTGACTTTATTCAGAGTCACCTATCTTGATGATGTCACAAACGAGTATTTATGTTGCCCTGAGTGAGACGAATACTGGAAGTGCTATTACATCAATTACACTAAATGATTTTAAACACATCCAAATTTTATAAAATTTAATATTTATACGGATGAAAAAAAAATTTAATTTGATTTGATTTCTCAAATTATGTATTAATTTGAAACAATAATATGTATAATTATTCATTGAATAATAAAAAAAATTTGATATTCGTAACATAAACTTTCAGCTTCTTTAATCTCGGATTTTATCGTCTTTTTTTCATTTCCGGAATGTTTGGAGGCGGGGGCGACCGGAGTTGAGAGCTTATCGCAGAGGCAACAGACAACAGCAACAACAACAACAACAACAACAACTGTTCATTTGAATAAATTCATTTTTACTTTCATTTATTTAAGAAGAAAATATTTTACAAGCGTTCAAAAAAATTAGAAATCGAATTGAAAACCAGAAGTGCAAGTTCAATGCTTTGTATTTTTAGAGAAATTTTTGTGAGATCTAGAATTTCGTTTAGTTAATTTTAAAGCGCTTTCCAACATAAGAAAGGGTGAGGAGGTAATGACAAAATTTTCCTTCTGCTCACTAAAAGGACAGTCCATCTTTTAATTCTGATAGACTACCAGATATACTTCATGAGAGAGAAGTTTGGGATGAAACAGCTCATTTAGGCCCCTTTTGTTGATTTAATTGTAAAAATGGAAAAAGGAAATCATAATTTTTTGTTATTTTTAAAAATCTCTTAGATTAGATTGTTTGTGGAAATATTAAACATAAACAGTAATAAATAAACTCGAACCTGAAACGTCAATGCCCGAACAAGAAGAGCTCAGCTTGTTTTACCATATTTGAATTTGTTTTTTCCGTTTTTCCAATTCTTTTAAAATTTGCATTTGGTTATCCGGACCATACCTGTTCCCAATTATTTCAAAATGCTACGGAATAAGGAATTCTACTAGAATTATATTTTTTATTATGTTTAAAATTAAAAAAATAATTTAAAAATTCTATCCTCTACTTCACCTTAAAATTCGTCGACGACCGAACTGATTTGATGATCGACACTCAGTCGGACTTAAATGCCAACATACTCTCGATCACCACACGCATTCTTGGATGCAATCTCATCTTCTCTGTCAACGGCGAAAAATCAGCAGGCCTCAGAGGTCAACCATGTCGGCTACTAACTCGACAACGTCACCAGCCATTATCAGAATCATTCAAAGAAGCACTTCACCCTAACCGATTCATTAAGTTTAAAATTTGACTAACCCTATCAGAGGTAGAGGTCTTGCTTCAGTTTTCAAGGGTCAGTTGTTCGCTTTCCGCCCTAAGCGATAAAATTTATTTAAATTATATTGCATGCTAATTAATTTGACGAAATCTAAATGGCATCAGGACAAAATTTAAAAAAAAATTTATATAAACATTTTTTTATTTTTATTAAGGGTTTAATGCATTCTAAATTTCAATAAATTTCTTGTTTTTTCAAAGGTTTGTTTTTGTCTTCTCTCTGTCGAAATTTTGAAATTTTACCAAATATTATAAATTTTTTCGTTAAATTCGGTTACCAACTTCTATAAATTCATATTATTATTTTGAAACTGTTGCGAACGAAGCGAGCAATTCCACAGCCCTTGCGCAGTTTCAAGTTCGTTGTGGCATTAGAGATGCGAATCATCTAATGTTTTTTATTGTGAAAATCTAAATGTAATATTTTTATTACTTTTTTTGATCTCTGGAAAATTGTTTATAAAACCACAGCAGAAGTTGTCTTCTCTTCTTATTTACAATCTTTGAGTCACTCAAGCCGTTCTCTTAACGAGTGTTCCTATTTATATTAATTAATTCTCTTATAAGTGGTTAACCTAGAGGTCCTTAAACTACCCGCGCGGATAAAATCAGATCGACTGATTATAGCAACATACCCTACCATAATTTATCTCCAATTTTGAGTATGAACATATCTTTTTAAGAATGAAATAGAGAATATTGATTTGAGCCCTCGTCTGCTTTCCCAATTCGGCCAAAAAAATCTAAAATCAAGGTAAGGCTGATATGATCCAAATTCACCTTATGTGCAAGAGAAAGGAGATTATCCTTAGGAGGGCGTAATTCTACTAATTTTTCTGACAGGAAATATTTTTTGGCTTTCTTTTCCCACCACCTCCTGTTAGCATAATCTCTCCCAATAACCGACTTTCTCATAAAAAATTATATAAATTAAATTTTGTTTGTAACGATCCTTCCCTTAATTTCCTATAAAATTTTATTCCAAGAGACATTGCAATTCTTTTTTTTTTTTTTACCAATACACATAATTTGAAAACATGTTTCCATGGAAAAGGGGAAGGGATAGCCTCCCTCAAAAACATGGGTTAAATTCATTTTGATCTATATTTTATTTATTTACCGATCAGAATTTTGCTTTAATAAAAAATAATCGCAACATCTCTATTCTCTATTTTTGTTCAAATCAACCACAAGTATAGTTTTTTTTTATTCAAATATGAATTATTACTGTTCGATTTTTTCCATGTCCAAATAGCAAACCTAACACAATTATTTACTGGTATTTCCATGTTAAGTGAACATAAAAACTTTTCTCTCTATTTTATAATTCATCGGATAAAAATGTTAATTTTTTTCCTGTTGTTATGATATGACAACAGCAGATTTTATTTGAACTATTATAAATTTTTATCAAAGAGAATTTCATATTTTTTTTTATTTTAATGAAAAATATTTAAACGAATAATGGATGGGAAAGAAAAAAATTCCATTATGAAAATGAGAGATTATTTTAAAGGAGATAATTTGAAAAAAATTATTTTTGTAGATAAAATTTTATAATAACATACTCAGTATATTATTATAATTTTAAATTTGCTTATAGTCCAAAATTTTTGGATTTTTGAAAAATTCTTAATTGTTGGTTTGTGGGTTGCAGCCAGGGATGTTTTCATTCACCATTCAAACGAAATCCAGCCATTTCAGTCCATTCAGGAACCTCCTTGGCTGCATCCTCACAAACCAACAATTACTAAACAGCCACAAATTTTTCAATATTAAAATAAATTTTTCAAAAAGATTAGTAGCTATACTAATCGAAATAGTCAGGCAAGTAACCAGAAAATAATTTTTAAAGGGCGGCCCTAAAATATCATTAATTTCGCGTCTCCAAGGCAACCAAACGAGGAATGTGACATCCTTCGCTTACATCCGGACTTCAGAATTACTTGACGGTCCTTTGTGAGAGAAATCCATGTCCTTGTTGAATTTTATTTAATCTTTTAAATTTTTAAATTTAATCCTCTTAATTTTCGGTCGGAGTTAAGCGGCCCATTCATTTCAAACCAGTCAAAAAGCTGCTACCATATACTTTCCAACTTGCCAGTCAAGTAGGAAGTTTGATAGTTAGCACTTCAAACTTAAACGGCTCTGCCAACTCCACTTTCAAACTTATATGGTCATACCAAGGTCATAGCAACTGCTTTGAAAATAGGACCCTTTAAAGATGAATACAAGATTTCTGAAAAAAAAAAAAAAAAAAAAAAAAAAGGATGGATTGAATGGATCCTTTAGCAAATCAAAGATCATTTTCAATCAGGCATGAACATGAGTCAGACATCCGGTTGATCAGGACAATGAAATAAATCATAATAAAAACTGAAAGTTATAAAATAATTAATTTTATTTCTTGGTTAGATGTGGATTCATTTTTTTAAGCATTTTAAGCCTTAATATAAATAGTTATATAGTTATATAACAATTTTTCTATAGGAAATACACACCTAATTTAGTATACATTTAATTAATTAATATATATATATATCCCTAAAGCAGAGAGATTCGAACCTTTTTCTGAGAAGAATTTATTAATTAAAAGATTTCTTTTCCGAGGATAAACGAAACGTCATTTTAATGCTAAAATAAGTCGACACAAAAAAATTGTTATTAAAATTTTTAATCTGGATTAGATGAGATGTGAAAAAAAAGGGCCAAAAAGTGGAAGTCAAAAAATAATAAATATTATGCCTGCAAGGAGTTTGCTGTCAAAAAGATTAAAATAAATACAAAAAATACATTCTTCTTCGTCGGTACCGGCAGCAACTTTTACTAAAATTAATTAAGAGACTCAAAAATATTTGTCCACTCAAGTTGTCAAAATCATGGCATGATAATGAGTGGCCATTCATTTTCAAACCTGTCGTAAAGAGGGTTTGAGGTTTGATCAAACTGGAAAGTCGGGTCGGAGGTTTGATGACTGGCGCATAAAACCTCAAACCCTTTCCACAAACATTTAAACTTGAATGATCATACCAAGGTCATGGACCACCGTTACGACCGGTTTGAAAATGAATAAGAATTAAATTTATAATTTTCCTATAAAATTCATCATGAATAAAATCTGATTCTTAAAAATACTTTTGACTTCCCATAGACATATTTATTACCTTCCCTTAATCTAGTTTCAATTTATTTATTTTTCTTTTTTACATTTATAAGCAGGGCTGCCGAGAGTTTACAAGAGGGGGCTAATTCATTAAGTAAGTCATTTAAATAATTATAATTTCTTAATGTAAATTTTATAATGTTTATATAGGACACTGTAATCAGTCATTAATAAAATAAATAAATAATTATTTGTATATATGAACACCTTTCAGCGCTTTAAGGGTATAGTCTCACACTCTCGTCAGCCCTGTTAATAAGATGTTTTTAAAAATAATTCGAGAAAATAAAACAAAAAATATTTCAGTTATTATAAAATTAAACACACCTAATTCTCGATTTACTTTTTTTTTTTTTTAAATAAATTTTTAGCGTGATTTTTTATAGGAATTGATTATTTATATTTATATAGAATAATATTTAAAATTATTTGCAAATAATTTATCACGCATCTATATTTACATTTATGAAAACGAGATTCAGGTGTATGTGTGTATGTACAATAAAAAAATAAATAAATATAGACACACCCAAATCAATAAAAAATATTTGATAAAACGGAGATATTGACAAGTAATTCTATTACTCTCAAACAACCAAAAAAAAATATAAGTCAAAAGAGTAGTTTGGAACCATATGGCGCATGCGCGCAAGGTTGTGGCGTGCAAAGAACTTACTGCGCATGCGTCTGATTTTTCTTTTCTTATTTTTTTATATTTGGATGAATGGTTTCTTATATATTGAATTTGAACTAATGATAGACTCAGGCGTCATAATCTGATAAATTTAAAATATTTTTTTATAAAATTTTCCAAATGTATATAATTTTTTTCTTACTATTGAAATATACTGCCTTCATATTAGAATCAGTAAGGAGAATACGGCCAGCCAGGTCCTACAGGGAGAGAAAAAGAAAAAACGGAGCTTTCAAACCAATCTTATTTATTCGAGCAAGAGCGATGTTCAGCCCTAATTTCAGACCATCTTTAGGCTATACAACATATAAAAGATATATATATTAATAATTTTTGATTAAATTTAATGCCGAGTCCTCTCAGAAGGAGCACCTCATGCCACATGATTATTTGATTGAACTAAAGAGATCATCTATATACATTGAATTTTAAATGATATGAAAGTTGTATTTAACTAATATATTAAAAATTAAACTTTGTTTATGTTTTATGGCCTGATGAAGGCCGCAAATTAGGACCGAGACGTCGATCCTGTTTGAGTAAATTTTGCTTTTCAAATTTTTCTTCAAAAGTCTGAAAACTTTCAAATTTCAAGGATATCAGAAATAAAGAAAAGTACTTGATTAACTCCAATCTTTTCTCTAACTCAATCAATGTAGTATTTGGGGGAATTATTGATTTGGATGTTGGAATATAAATATATATAAAATATTATATACACGCTTGTTTTATATTAATTGGTTCGACTCCCCGCTGAAAAAAGTACAAATATATATATTTATATATATACCTTAAATTAATTAATCTTAATTATTATGTACAGAGATATTCACAAGATGGAATGGTAGATGACGTGTGTATGTATGTCTTATGTACACTATTAATTGTCATTTGTGGGATTATTGGGGGGCCGCCGCCCCCCGTCACCTATGTGCAGTCCAAAGATGACGGGCTGCCCCCCGAGAGCATGAAATCGCTGGGGGAGGGCCCACCCCCGAAATCGTTGACTCCGTGTTGCGATGGGGGCGTATAGGAGTCGAGGTCCGCGAGGCTGGCGGCGGCTGCCGCCGCCTCCGAGGCGCTGCTGCCTCCGCCTCCCAGCATCCCTGCTTTGTCCACCCCTGATTTGTTGTCGTTTTTAAGCACGAGCCGTCGCCATTTGGCACGCGCGTTTTGGAACCACACCTGAAATGAAAACAAGAGAACATGTTATTATCAGCCTTCAAGTTTCAAAGGGACAAACGAACCCTGGAATATGGGCGGCCGAAATCCCAAAAACCTTTGAAAGTCCCTTTTTTTTCCTTTAAATTTTTTGAATATTCATTTCTTATCTGACCGCTCCGTGGTAGATAGGCAACCAAATTCGCCATTTCACTAATGGACTCTGGCAACATGACCTGATAAATTTTATATATATTTATATATTTTATATAGGCTTTTTATACATAACTACTATCAGAGGTTCATAAATTTCTTTCGTATTTAGGGAAGGAATTGTCCTAGAGAGGTCCATTCATGCTCATCAAGTGCACTTAGGCAACCCTGAAGCAATTACTCAAAAAATATATAAATAAGTAGGTCATGACCAAACACGAAATAATCTGGGATGTTAGCCAGCCAGCAGTTTTCTTAAAATTTACCAAGTTATGGGGCTGGAGTCTCAATCATCATTTTGTTCCAGTTCTGGATATAACAAACCAAATCAATTTTTGGTCACAAAAAACCCTCGTTTTAATCTTTAAAAACATCAAGAAGCTCATGAATTATTATCACAACTAATATGTCAAAAAGATATCTTTTTAAGAGAATCGTTGGAAAAGATTTTTTTAAATTTTACTCTTTGAGAGAAAATCTCAAAGCTTTCCTTCGTTCGTTTTTCTATAAAAAGAACATTTATTTAATATGAAAAGAATAAATGAGTTGGCAAAGTTTGACGTCGTTATTTTTTGCTCGGACTTTGAATAAATCTCAAAGGGCCTAAATTATGCTAAAAGTATATTTTTTTTAATAACAAATTGCTCGTGTTTCCGCGTGAATCGGTGGCGCCCGAGCTCAAATTTTTTTTCCCGTAATAGGCGAATTTTTTTCCCTCCTTCTTTCGTTATCTTTCCAAGTAAGCATTTTTATAATTTCTCGTAATAAGATGACGAAGGAGGAAGGCGCTAGGTGTATTATTCATTATTCAAAAAAAGCAGCCGACCCCCGCCTCGCTCGCTACCCATTAAATTCTCTCACTCGGTTTGACTCGCTATTTGTCTTTTCTACATTTTTTTTCTGATTAGCGCTTGCGATTCTTTTGAGCGCCTTTGGGATAGGCAGCCAGCAAGTCTGCCCAGAAGGAATTCGGCCAGAAGAGCTGAAATCCAGGCGCCGCCGCCGCCCTTCGTTATTCCTTTCCCTTTAAGAACTTTGCAATTTCAGAGTCATGTCTGGTGGAGTGGAAAATTCTTATTTACCAGGCAAAAATTTCAGAAATTAATAATTATTCTTTTCTCTAATAATTAAATGATATGCATGTTCTTTATTCTCGTAAATTTATATACTCGTAGTTCTTGTTAAATAAATTTAAAGGTGAAGGAATTACAAATTTCGAAATTTAACATTACCAGGCCTTTTATTAGTGCGAAATATCTGAATTTACATTCTGTTTAATCGTTAGCATAAGCCGATAACAAAAAAAAAGAAAAAGAAAAATCATGCTTACGATTAATACGAATAATCAGATAATTCGCACTAACTTAAAATGGATGGTGCTAAATTAATTAACGATATCGATCGGTTAAAAATTTGCAATTTATTTAACCTCATGTCACATTTATTCCTTCACCTTTTTCAATTAATTGAGGCGCCAAATCGAATTCTTCATCAAAACTAAGAGTATTTCTAGCTTATATTAAAACCAATATCTAGAGTCTTTGAAAGGGTGAATTGAAAGTAAAGTGAGTGAATAACTGCCGATGTGGAATGTGAACTGGTCGGATGAGATAAGAGAAAAGACTCACAAGCCGATGAGGGTAAAAGGTTTTTCATTAAGAAACGCAGCCAGAGATAAGAGAGCATTAGTGAAAGAAATGGAGCAGTCGTGAGCTTTTTCCTTTTTTTTTATTTAATGTCCCTCTCTTGTGAAGAGTAAGAGGAGGAGGATGAGGAGGTCGATTTTCATAATAATCCGATCCAAAGGTCATCACCCATTGCAATGGGTATAATAATAAGCCGAGAGCTGATCTAATCTCTTATTTAGATCGAGACTGATTTAACAAATGATTGATTTCATCATAAAATATAATAACAGTGCTTAAAAATAGAAGAGATTTTCATAATCAAATTAAAAAAAGATCCGATTTGGATTATCAAGGATTTTTTTTTCCCACATTCTATATTTCTTTGGAGAGAAAAAAAATATATAACAACCCTTGATGTAAAATGTCACTGACCCAAGAGTAGGTGATTCTTCGTTGATTTCCATCTAATTTAAAGAGTGAATCTACATAAAAAATAATTAGAAGGCGTTTGAATTAATTGGCCCCGTTTATTTAGCCCTTGAAATTGTAAAAAATCACACCCCTTAAGATGGGTGGAATTTTAGTCATTATATTTTATATATTCATCATAGAAATGTAAATGGCATATATAAATAAAATAGGGGAGGGGGAGTTGTGGTGGTATACTCGAAATTATTTATTTTAGTTCCAAAAATATATTTTTTATTTCGCTGTCCAGGTCCCGGTCTAAGATTAAAAATTTCTCCAAACGAAGTGTGCAATCTGGTGGAAGATTTGAGAATCAAATCTCATAAATAAAATTATTTGGTATCGATAGGGGACCAATTTAAATATCAACTAAAGAAGATTTTAATTATAGCTTATGCCTTCGCTAGTTATCATCATATACTAACAGTTCAGAGTTCGATTCTGGGTTCTAGCAAATTTTTTTTGTTGTTGTTGTTCTGTGTGTTAAATGTTTATGGGATTAAAAAAAAAAATTTCGAAAGTTGTTCAATGAACCTTTTAACACAAATAAATTTATATATATTTATTTTTTCGATTAGATAAACAAATGGCAGACGCCAATTGATGTTAAGAGAAGTGAAAGAGATTTTATATTTTATTTATTTTGGTGGCTTGGCGTGGAATTCATTTGATGTGGTCCGAGAGTCCAATTAAGGTAGCTTGAAAAAGAGAGGCGCTGCTGCTGGCTCCGATAGTCGTTATCTACCGGACGGAAGTGCGCCTACTCCACTGATAAGGAAAACCTCTCTCGCTCCCCTCCCCCGGCTCCCGCCTTTCAAGATATCATTTTATTATTTATAAGTTCTAACCTATATTTATATTTAATAACGAAAGTATGAATATGAATGATTTCATAATTTTTTTGCCGCTTTGGGTGGCTTTATTTTCAACAGACACATAATGATATTAACTTTTCGTTTTTTATGTCATTTTCAACAGCTGAGGCTATAAAAAACTTACATCAGCACCCTGAACTCTGACCTCTTTATTAAATAAGTCAATATTAAATCACCACACAGGACGAAGTATAAAAAGAGAGAGAAAAGGGCTTCTGGTGGTAAAAATAAAACAATTTATAAAAAGTATTTCGCAATTAATTCTTCGTTACCCTTGTCTTTATAGTCTACTGTTATACCTAGTCGACAACAGAGATGCAACTGCGATGGGAGGAAGCCAACTCAGTGATAACGAAAGGGGCGGGACTGGCCTGGCCTTGAGAAGCAGAATTGCCTCAGGAATTCGAGTCGAAAATTATTGTTTTGTCCTCAGAAGAAAAGGCTCAAAAATGGCCGAGAAATGAAGGGACAAAAATGGCTTTTTATGCTCATGAACAATGAAAAAAGATGCATTTTCTCCTTAAAATATTATACTCCAAGTATTCCCTTTTTCCCTACGAGAAACGAACTTTTTGTTTTCGATTCAGCACAAATTGACTCGGAGAAAACGGAACTTGAGTACAAAATGAGAGAATGTCCTTTTTTCATTGTTCATGAGCATAAAATGACATTTATGCCACTCCATTTCTCCAATTTATTTTATCTCAGCTCAAATCCAACTTTATTTATTTTTATTTAAATAAAAAAAAAAGGTAGAAGTCAATCCAGGCATCTTCTCACTCTCTCTACTATATATTTATATATATACCAGGAAATCCCCGATGTATTTTTCCTTTTTTATTAATCTAATCTACTTTTAGAATCTCTTCTCATAGCCTACGATTGCAACGTCATCATGACGTGAAACTCAATAGTCAATCAAAAGCCTGTCATGGCAAACATATTCCGATTATAATTTTGTAGAGATATAAAAGATAAAAAAAAATGAATTAAAATTTAATATAAATTATAATTAATTATAGAATAATAATTGTGAGATTTAATTATTTGAATTTTTAATTCTCTTTATCTGTTCCATCTAAATGAATATAAATTAAGACTAAAACAGCAAAATCCAAAGAGTAATTTGAGGACAAAATGCGATGTTTGAAGATAAAAAGGTATAATTTTTGGAATCAAGACTCTACAAAGTGAGTGCAGAGTGAGAATATTTAAATAGTTTCTGCGCGGGCTTTCTCATTGGGGCAAATACCCACTAAAAGTATTTTTTCGGGGAGTACTTTTGAGTTAAAGGTGCAATTGACAAGAGTGACTTAAAAAGTTGAGAGTCATGGCAGGGCTCATCGTCACTAAACCTCCAGATGTGAATGTTCATGAAAAATATTTATTAAGCCATGCACTATTTTTTTTTTTTTTTTTATAAAATTCGAAAAATGCGGAAAAAAGCTTTCTGAAATTTTTTTTAAGTAATCAGCAATTAATGAAAGTTTGCCCGGGGTTAGTGACCTGGATGTCAACTTCCTAGATTAATTAAAATTTTTATCTTTATTTATGTCTGCATATGTATTTATTTATTTATTTATAAACAAATAAACTGTGGAAAGTGCATAGTAGAAAATTATCTAAAATTAACAAAATAATTTTTTTTTTTTTTTGCAAAATAAAATTTTTATTTATTATCCAATTTACTTTCGAAATGCAAAAAAATTTTCCTGTTAGTAAATATAAATAATTTTTTCGAATTTTATCTAGTGAAAAAAAAAACTTCAAGATAAGATAGAAATTTTCTATTCTTCTAATCATAAAATAGAGAACAAAGTAGAAATTTTTTATTTTGATTATAAATAATATAAAAAAAAATGCCTCTCCTGAATTGTGACCATTAAAATCCCCCATCACGTGGCCGAGAGGTTAGAGGCATTGACAAT
>JAAAKE020080735.1:0-24209 GCA_010014785.2 Anisolabis maritima | reverse complement strand
GGACTCTCTCAGCACAGTCGTGTAGGCTGCTCCTTGCAAAAAGAGGATACTACTTAACGTCATAGCACAACTCACTTTCCTCGTATAGTTAGTTACATGAGGCGGGACCTATGTACGAATATAGGCGAGACTACGAATGGTTTGCCAGCTGAGAATGTTCTTCAAAGGAGTGTACTTTTTATTGCAATGAAAAAAATGAAATCTATTTATTGAAAGATATTTATAATAGTATAGTGTATATCATTTAAAAGAATAAATAAATTTAGGCTTTTCTTTCGATAGGGTAGTGGCCCATAAACTCATTGATCCTGAGACGATAATAATTTTTTTTATACTTTCAAGGTAAAATAAATAATTTATTTATAATTCTTGGTATATGTTTGATGGCTCCATACATCATTAATAATTTTTTTAAAGGAACCATTTACATCCTAACCACCAGAGCGTACCATATTTACCACTCCAATAATTTTCTTGAGAATACAAATCACTATCCTGATAGCGCTGCCTGGCAGATGCGTTCTAAATCGATTTCATGGCGTTTAGGAAGCATCTGCCGTTATGAGAGTGATGATCGAATCGGGTCTAGCTTTAGGGAAACCGTCTACGAAACACCTAGTTTGACCTTTGAATTTTTTATCCGTTTATTAGCAACGCGTTTCTCGTCCCATCTTTTTTCAGGGAGTTTTAAATTAAATAATATACATTAGTGAAGGTAAAACTCCACTCCTTAAGGTGGGACCTTATATTTTGATTGTTATCTGGCAACCTCAATTGGATTTATCTTCCAAGCGAGGTGTCTAAAAGACCCTTACTTATTAGGGACAGACGATTCATTACAAATATAGACTTTAGTCTATTTAAATTAAAGCCCTTCTAAGAGGTTTATTTTAAATATGTAGGTGCTGATTTTCAAACAGTGCTCTAAGTGAGTGCAAGGAAGAATCTAGTCAATATCTTTTGAACTAAAGTCCGAATGATTGCAAAAATTAGAGTCCCCTGGATTCGAACCAAAATCGGGGCTGACGTGCTGTCCTTAGAGCCCTTACTTTCACTCACTCCTGGGTTTAATGGGCCCTGAGTCTTAGTCTCTTATAATTTATATATATATAAATTCAATCAATTTACCATATTTTCATATTTTAAGATCAAAAATACAATTTAAAACTGTTTGTCAATAATTTGTTTATGAATAAATTTAAAAAATTAATAAAAGAATGCAGTAAATTCTCATAATTTTGTTGATATAATCCTATATATATATATGTGGAATAGTATTTTCCTGAAAAGTCATCACTACCATTCCATCCTAACCATCCACTATTAATAATGGCTCCAAAAGGAAAGCCGAATTAATTTAAACAACCAATGCGGCCCAATCCGTCAATATACTCTTCCATATATATATTATAGATATAAGCTTACTGATTTTGCCTGCTTCCAGCATTAATGAAAATTCGTCTTGGTATCTTAAACAAACCTATACCTTTCCCAACTGCCTTATTCTTAAAAATACCATGAGATGCACTCTCCCTAGAAATGAACTGAGCGTGCGTGCTCGACACTAGAGCAATTAATCGAAAAATCCAAGTACCATGGTCATTTAGGTTGTTCATCTTCCAGCTTCCAAACACTAACTCAATGCTGTATGGCTTTTTTGATGTGTGTGTGTGTGTGTGTGTGTGTGTGTGTGGGAGTTAACTTTTTGTCTCGAATGTATTCTCAAAACCTATTGACAACAATTAACAATTTAACTTAACTTAAATTTTTTTTTTAGAAAAATTTTTTAATGAATTTCTTTTAATTATAAGAATGTTTTATGTGCCTTAAACTAAAAGAAAAATGTTGAAAAATGAATAAGGATACTTCGCAGGAAGAGTGAGATAAATTTTGAACCTACTTTTGCTGGAATGAGAATTTTATGACTATAAAAGGCGCTAAGAAAATAATTTTACACTGAATTCATTGGAATGTTAACAACTATTGTTAATAAATCTATAATACGAATAATCACAAGCTTGAGGCGCAAGGGTTAGGACTATCATGAGCATTAATTTATAATATATAAAATTAATAAACATTTTAAAATAAGTTAGGATGCTATTAATTTAAAATTAAATGCACTGAGATCATGTTTTAGATTTTTTTAAAGAAATTTAACAAATTAACAATTTTATGACCTCTCTTTTAAACCCGGGTCTTTAAGTAAGTGACTCTAATAGCCATTAATCGTAAGAAAGTTCAATTCTTAACGTTCGTTTCTCTTTTTTATGAGATTGCCCCTCAAGTCATTTTACTTAACATTCGATTATAGAACACATGTCGACAAGGTGATACAATAATAAATTTCTTTATTCTACTGCTTAAAATCTTTAGAGAAATATAAAAAACGATTTAAATTATTTGTTATGGATTTTGTTTATCTAATAGCCGCAGTGAAGAAAACTCAAAAAATTTCTATTGACGAGCTCTAAAAAGCGTAAGAACAATTTTATTTATAATATGCATAAAGTAAAATTTTATGTATTTATATGGAGTATCAAAATACCCCTAGACCTGGACCCCCACCTCTTTGTGATTGATTAAAAGCTTGTCTGGTCTTGAGTAAAAAGACGGAAAAGGGTGTATTACTATTTATTCCCGAACCGTGGGATGGTAATCTCCGGTTTCTACTTGTAATGGCACGACTATAATTAAAATTATTAACCTCTCACTGGCTAAAAAGAAAAAATCTTAAAACCCTCTCTCGATATTTAATCTAATAATAAATTTTCATCCAGGCAGATGTATGAGAAAAAAATCACAAGTTTGTTATCCTTTTAATCTTAGGGAATTAGCGCATTTGCTCGCATAATTTGAGCCCCCGCGTATTTCGCCCACTCTTATTTTTAAAGAATCATTTTACATTTTATTTTTCACCCTGAATATTTCACGCACCGATTTTTCCAGTGATCTATTTTATTGAATTCGGTGCTGAAAAAATTAGACTCAGCTATTTTTTTTATTTAAACTATAGTTGTTTATTCTAGTGTTCAATTAGGTCAAAGTTTTTAAATTATTATCATTAATTGTAAAAAAATATCTGAGTACTTTTTTATTTTTAAACACCTGTTGAACAGTTCAAGATAATTTTATAATATTATATAAAGTACTATTAAAATGAAAATAAAATTTTGATTTTATTCAAAATCATATCATTTTTTCCAATATTTAGATAATTTTACGGGGTTTGGGCTATTAATGATTAAGATTAGGGGTAGAGAACTCCCCCCCCCCATTTTAAGAGTTGGTAAATTTCGTTTTGTGTGAGTTTTTCTGGACACCCGTAGAAGTGGATTTTTGAGATGAGGTTTCCCCGTGATATAAGTGAAAAACACTTCAGGAGGCGTATGTATGTTAAAAAATGTCTGAAACAAGTGAACGAGAGTCGAGTCACGTGATTATTTACTGGGAATAACTTATAAAATATATCGTTTTTTAGACTGATAAATTTTATTTACGACCAGGGGAAGGTCAAATAAGACTTGAAAAATTAATAATGACACAACTAATTAATAAAATTATTTGATCACCTTAGTATAAATTTAGACTCAGATTCTTTCCATTATAAAAATTTATAAAAAAAGGGTAGGCAGAAAATTCCCTACAGAAGAGGCAGAGGGCTTGTCCCTGCCTAGGTGCACAGTCCGCCTCCAGTTAGTATATGTATATAGGATATATATATTTTTTCTTTGTTGGGCAAATTTCTCTTAAATTGGTTTTAAGAGAAATAATATAGGCATATACACATATAGGATCTTAATTTAATGGAAACAAACTCATTTGTTCGTCGATCGCTGAATTGATGACTTCAAGAAATTCACTTCATTTAACAGAAGGGGGTAAAATTGATAGAGACAACAAGCCTTTAGGAAAAATAATAATAGATAAATAGCTATCCAAATATTTTAATCATTTCACTAAAAAGAAAATTTAATTTTTGACTTTTTAATTAAAAAAAATTAAAACAAAATTTTTTACTATTTTATTAAGGAAAAATGAAAGCTACTTTAATTTATAATAATGCTTAAGTTAAATTTTACACCAAAGCACATGAACATTTTGTTATATCACACATAAATATATATAAACAAGCTTTAAGAGGAGAGAAGCAGCCCAGCGGGTCTCTTCAGTCCTTTGGGACTATCGATCCCTTGCTTCATTAAATACGACCCTTGCCTTATTAATCCTCTCTAAATGATCATTTAGTGTCATCAGGACCATCGGACCTTTTAAATTTTTCAATTCATTTTACTTAGTGCCAATAATCTTGGCATCCCAATTATACTGAAATGAATAATTTTCAAAATGCTAATCTTTATTTAAAAATATTGTGTGATGAAATGCACATCATAATTTTTTGCCACGGGGCTGTAGGTAGCCGTTCTCTAATTCATCTCTTAATATTTAAAAAACTCAGAGCGACGTTTCGGTCAGCTACGCGACCAGCTTCAAGGCCAGGGATTTGTCAAAATAAATGCTCTTTGATGTTATTAATATCCAGTCCTACTTATATGCCTATTTTATATGTGAACATGGCTTTGAAGATGGTCGCATAGCTGACCGAAACGTCACTCGAGTTTTTTTTTTTTTTTTAATAAAAGAAATAAAACTAGCTACCCCGCTCTTTCATCTTTACCCTTACTACATATAAATCTTCAGCTATCTATCTCACCTAATAAATATAAAATTTCAGCCTCGTACGTTTTTTCGTTTTGGGGATATATTGTTCATACACACACAGACAGAGCATTTTGCGAGACCTTTTTTTTAGAATCAGAATGTCGAATCAAAAGTAAAAATGAATGCCAATGATTATAAATCAAATTTACTATTCTAGTGTAAAATTGTTTTTTATTTTAAAAACCAATCTAATCTAAACTAAAATGTATGATTTAAAAATATTAGAAATCCAGACGGTTCAAGTTTGAACTGCAAATCAAGTACCACTTCTTTTGGCTCGAATTTGAAGAAAAATTTAAATATCAATTTCTGTTTTTTCGATTTGATATACGAAAAGGAAATTGTGATAAGACTATAAGAAAGTAGAATGTTTTTAATAACTTCAACTTTCAATTCAAAAACAAAAGAATTACTTAGGAGAGTGCAATTTGGAACGAAGGGCTCCTTGTTTAACTAGCCAGCCGCGACCAATGCAAACTACCCCTCCCCCAGAACGTCTCATGAAAAAAACTAGGGAAAATCTACTTTGGTATTTTTTTTTTTTTTTCAATTTTTACCTTCGCTTTTAAAACTAAATTTGGATTCACACGGAGAAATAATCGCATGTTAAAAATGATAGATATTCTTATCTTATAAATACTAATAACACTCCCAGGGGTGTTTGCGTAAAAATTGAAAATAAATAAATAAATAAATAATGAATAAAATTCTGATTTAACAATATGATAATCGAAAAATAATGACTTTATTTTTATTATTATTGACTCATTTCTTACCCCCTTAAGGTAGAAAATGAGTTGGAAAGCCCGCTCACAGAGCACACAACTCATTCATCAAATTTATACTCCAATTGGATTTTTCTTTTCATTATATAAAAGTTTTTAGATTAGATAAAAATAAATTTGAAACACTTTAAATAAGACATTTTCTCTATACTATTTCGCGTATTTTTTTTTTTTTTATTTATTTATTGCTTTTTTTCCAACTCTTTTCTATTTTGATCTTTTCATATGCAGTTTGTTTTCAATAAATTATAATAAAAAAGGATATATTTTTCATTTTATATAAATAAATCTAAAAAATTATTAATCTTCACAAGTGTAATTATTAAAAAAAGCATTAATTAATTAAGAATGTTTAATTAAAACAGACATACAATAAAAAAGTTCATTGCAATATGAGAACAATATCTCTTAAAAGAAAAACTAGTTTCATATTTTTAAACAAAAATTGTGATGGTTATCGAAGTGAACTAGGAACTACTTAAAATGCTAAGCATTTTCTAAATTTATTAAGAACAGCACTCAGGAAAAAAATGGAGAAAAATATTCTAAAAAGCAACCCGCTTCTGATTAAATTTTTTAAATAACTATCCTACCTTTTTATTTAAAAAAAATATTTATCGCTTTCTTGCTTTATTAATTGAATATGTCAGAATATAAATATAACCCCCTATTACTAAATCATTCATATATTAATTAAAATTAATAAAAAAAAAATTTATAAAAATTCCAATCTATTTTAGGAATAAAATATGCATTTAGGTGCTTAAGCTATGATTAAACAAGTGTCAACTGTTTCAAACTCGAGATTATCATGTTATTAGATTAGTATGAAAGGTTGAGCTCGTATATTAAATCCATATATAATATAATTAATTTTTGTATATGAAAATATCTATTTTTTCTTCATATAATATACTAAATGTTTTAGGTATACATCTGGAGAGAAAAAGAGAGATTATTATTATATTGTAAAAAAAATTTATTGAAATAATGAAAAGAATTTTTACCTGACTCCGACTGGTATGAAATTAACTATTTTTAATATTAGAATTAATATTTCTAGCCAAAATGTAAATCAATTAACACCCTGATCCAGAACCAATTTAAAAATTCTACATTCACTATTGGAGAAACATTGTCTTGGGAAATTATTAGGTGACATAAATAAAAAGTAAAACTATAATTCTTGTCTATTTGGAAGGGAAACCAAAATGATCCTCCCTCCCGAGAACCCTAGTGAGATAAAGTACCCCCACTATGACCTAGGCTCTTTTGAGGCAACTTTCAACTAATCACAAAGAGAGCTTGGGTTAGAGTGGGGGAAAGCTTCGCCTAAGTTACTGTCTCTCATCATTCCTCGGAAACTGACATCAATAGGAAATAGCAATATTACGAGATATGCTTCATTCTAATTTTTTGCAGATCGAATAATTACGTAAGGCAAACGTTTGCTCAAAGCTTGATGATATAGAGTGTGTAAAAAAGTTTTTTGATACAAGAAATATAATAAAGCTAAAACTAGCATGGAAGATTAATTTTATATATGAATTAAAATAAAATAAAATAATGTATTATTCTCGGAATAATTTTTTTTTACAATCTGGTTGGAAAGTTTTTTATATACTTTGGAAGTTTTTTCATTTTTTTATCTTCCGATATTTCTATCGGAATACATATATTGAAAATGAATCTTTTTCTATATACTTAATAAAAGTTGAAGGGAATATTAATATTTTACTCAACTTCGGTCTTTATAAACACTCAGAAAAGATTTTTTTATTATTTGAAATTAGAAAAAAAAAAAATGTTTAAAATGGAATTATTCAAATCTGTTCACCACAAGTGGGTTTTTATAAATTGAATTGAATGAAATATGACGACTTGTTCTCAGGATGCTATGGAAATGATATTAAATTTTATAATAATCGAAGTAAATGTATAAATAAAAAAAAAAAAAATTAATATACATAAATATAAAATATAAAGCTAAATTAAATTATCGAGTTATCTTGGCTTGAAATCTCCAAAGGTGTAACAAAAGAGATGCGTTACGAGATTCCGGCCCTCCCTGTAATTATGATCGCCACCTTATTAGATTATTATAAAATATAAGTTATCTAATTAATTATATGAAAAAGACTAAGAAATTTGTTACCTGTCTTCTTATATAATAAACTAAGATCATCCAGTTTGTTTACTTTTGGATTTAACATGTTTAACCATCAACTGCAGCTGATATATATATAAATACAAATGACAACCCGGCCCTCCTTAGTTCTCTCTTCTTCCTGGTTTTCTGGTAACGTCTATTGTAATCTCTGTTATAAATTATTATAATCAGTGAAAATAATATTTCGAGCTGAGTGTTTCGAGTTTGTTATATTTTAAAGATATATTATGCTATAGGATGCTAAAGAATACAATTACTAATATAAATATTTAATAATTATAAAATAAATATAAATAATATCCCAACAAACTCCCACTTCCATCCTTTATATTCTCTTAGACACCAAACAAGAAATTCTTGAGTTGAATTAATGCAAAAATAAATTTTTTTAGATTTCAAAATAAAAGATAGGTCATTTGCAAATAATGGTTTATAAAAATACGTTATTATTATCACCAGCCTAAGTGAAATTTAACTGACTAATAATTAACAGCATTTTATTCTTAGTGTTTTTTTTTTTTTTTTAGTTTTTCTATTTTTAACGTTATAAAAACTAAAAATTTTTTTAAAATTCCTTTAAAAATAATTCCTTTACACACAGAAATTTTATTTGATTAATATTTCTATAATATTATAAAAATATTTCTTGAAAAGTGAAAATTACATTCAAAAGAAAATGATATAATTAATTTTATAAATATTGTCTTACGTAAAAAATAGTTCAATCAGATTGTAAAAACTGATTCGTGCTCAAACATCAAAGTCGCATATTCATCGTACGATGATAATGTTTCTTCTCTACGAGTCGATCAGTAAAAAAATCCATGTAAAGGGGTATTATGATAATAATGTTATTAAAAAAACTAAATTAAAATTTGTAATTTCCATTTCATTTGTTGATTTTTTCAGTTCAAATTTTATGCCTTGAAATGGTCATTAGTCGTCAGTTTGTCATTTCTTGAATTTTGATCTTCTTTATTTTATTTTTAATTATGAATCTTTTTTCATACTTTCAAACGTTCTTCAGAAATACTTAATTAAAAAGTTTGCCCATAAACACTCAAAAAGTTTATTTATTACAAATATTCTTTCTTATTTGATTTTTTTTTTTTGTCACTGATAACAATAATTTACTTATAATATATTAAGCAAGTAAAATTCCAAAAACTAACCGGTCAGAGAAAGGAACTCTCGTAAAAAAAGTCAATTAAAATTTAGAACCTTTTTTCTCGAGGCACCACAAAATGTCTGATAATTTATTTCTTCAATATAAAAAAAAGTAATTATACTTAACGGAAAACTATTGAAAAGTTTTCGACAACAAAACGAGTTGATAAACATTTTTCCATGAAACTCAAGTACCCAGAGGCGACATGCTTTCATCTTTCCTCTATTGCTTTCTGTTAAAAAAAAAATAAATAAATAAGATGGTAGCCATTAGGGCATGTCTAGGTAGAGCCTCGTAGCAATAGAGGATTCAAGAGAAATATCGTCTCCGTTCTCTCACGACTCCATATTTTCAGACGACAAATTAGTCTGGAGCTGAGCTTGAAATGGGTTTTCTCCAGGGCTGGAATCAGTGGAGCAAGCAGGCCATAGCTACAAGAGCAAAGCCCCGTCTCGTCTACAAGCCGTTAAATATAGGCACATTTTTCAGGGGTATTTTGTATGCCTGAGCAGACCACCTGGCCATGGGTAAATCCGAACAACGTTGCAATATACTGACGAAAAGCAACAAATAACGAAACAATATATTACACTACTTTTTAGATACATTTCATTTTTACGATTTGTCTGTCTCTCTATGGAATTTTGAATGTTTTTTCTTCTAAAAGAAATTTAATAAATATTTAATTTATGCTTTTCTTAAAGAAGAGAAGATAAAGAATTAATTTTTTAAATTTCCAAATAATGGAAAATATTTGTTAAATTTTTCTTATCATTACCTTACTGTACAAATCCTCGTTATAAGAAAGAGTGCAAATATGAATATACGTGTATATAGGTTTTTTTAATATTCCCTTTTATCAGTATAGTCCGTTCAATCAAGAGTGGCACTCAAAGAAGATGGTAAAAGTATCGTAATGGAAATTTCACATACTCCATACTTTTTTTTAAATTAAAAATGCTATTAATACTTAAGACATAATTGAGAAGAAAACGAATTTGTGCATGATGGGTCTTGAACTTTCTGTTCATGGATGCGCAGATCAAGTGTCATTCTTACTTTGACAGATTATAATAGTCTGAATAGAATTCGTTTTATAGAAGAGCGCATTTTACCGAAATATTTGTTTCTCTCCTAATTACTTAATTACCAGCACCCAGAAAAAGGAGAGCGCTTGTCGTCGGGGGAGGGGGGGCATTCATGTTCTTACGGCCCCTGCGTTTATACAACTTTTTTTTATTTAATTTTTAATTACTTGTGCAAAGATTGCTATTTCAGAAAGAAAAGTTAATTTTACAATAGAAATTGAGAGGCTTTTGAATATATTTGGCGAACAAAAGTTCACGACTTAGTATCTCTTCAGTATGTGTATTTATTTGGGGATGGCTCTTGAATTAATTAATGCTCTTTAAGAAAATTGGTTGGTATATGATTAACTCTTTTAAAACAAGTATTTAAAAAAAAGTTCCAAATATTTCAAATATATAATAGAACAATTTTTTAATTATTTTTTTGAGATCTTTTTTTTTTTTGTTTTGTAAGGGAGTGCTAGAATCCCGCTGTGCTTTGGATGATAGATGGATCAAATTTAAACGGATGTTACTTTTTATTAGAATATTATTTTGTAAAAAAAAATTCTTATTTCTCCACATTTAAGAGAGATCTTTTAATAATATAAAATTTCATCTCTAATTGTTTTCTTAGAACGATGAAAAAACAAAAAATAGCGGAGTCAGAATTATTGTTTGGAGGAGGGAGGGGGGAAAGGGGAAATAAAATTTTTTCCTTGTATAAAGTTAGTTGTATTATTTTTATTAGAAATTTTATTAAAATTATCCCACTTTTCATTATATTAAATTTTTTTTATTTTGAATGGAAGGGCGGGGAGGGGAAGGGGATGGAGTGATCTATGACAATTTATAGTTTCAAGTTATTTCAAGACGAGAGAAATATTCTAAATACTAATTAATTGAAGAATTAATATTACTTAAAAAAAGTAAATTCAAATAAAAATTCATTCAAAATAATTTGAAACTATCAACAGATATGTTTATTTTTAATAAAATCAAACTACAAAAATAATAAAATTTTAACGTTTTTGCATTCATGAAAAAAAAAAACCAAATATTGTTTTAATGTAATTTTTTCTCATTTCCAATAAAATAAAAATAAATAAAACGAAAGGAGGACCGCTTTATTTATTTATCAATTAAAAATTCCCAATTCCCTAATTAATTAATCTATTTTTTATTTGGTTGCTATATGGCGTTTTATGACCAGGGAGAATAATATATTGTTATTTATGTTCATGATATATATAAAGTAGAATGAATCGGAAAACCAGAGTTAATAATTCATTTACATTTATTTTTTATCAATTATTTATTTAATTATTTATTTATAGAATTTATTAACGAAAAAAATTCCAAATAGATTTTTTTTAAGAATGAAATCATTGAAATGAATGATAAAATTTTTTGGCTTCAGGTCGTTCAGTGGGAAGAGCGCTGATTTTGGGGTCTCATACTAGAAAAAAATTTAAACTATTAAAAAAGGGTGAAAAATTTTGCCATCGTTGAAGTTGTCACTTTATAGGATCATCTTCCCCCTGAACTACTCCCCCTAGATGGGCCTAATGGCTAGAATCTATAGGGTCTTGTATTGTATTGTATGGATTAAAGTAAACTTTACATTATATAAATGAGTATACTATAAGAGTACTTTTCTCAAGCATCATTAGGTGCATAAATTCGTTCCTTTTGGCTTATTGGAAGGTACGAGGGTTGCCTTTTATATTTCAGGATTGCGCTAAACTAGTGTTGCTGACGCTTCTATCTTAAAGTTTGACATTTTTGATGATACTCAGAACTTATTGACATACGAACGCTATTTATGTAGTTTACAATAAGTTGAAATCATCTCAGCTAAAAATGGAAAATCGTTTTCGAGCGATTAATTTTTACAACTGTAAACGTGGATTAACTAAACAACAGTGCATGAACTGAATTCGACTTTTGGCGATCAAGCCTTTTGCGGATAATGGCATATTTATGCGTACCCAAATTTATTTATATTTCCAATAATTATCAACAGTTAAAAAAATCTATGACGGTTAATATAAAATTTATTAAAAATGTATTTAATTTAATTTGATATTGTTTTTTGTGCTTTTCCTCTTTTCATGTTTACATGAAAATATATTTAAAAACATATCTAATTATGTCAAAATAAATTTAATTAAATAATCTATGTACTTAAGAAAAACCAATAAAATATTTCATAAACAAATAAAAATCTAATTAGATTATAAGTAATAATCAAAAGAGAAGAGAATAAATATTTATTTAAATATATTATATATTTTTACTATTCAGTAAATTTGGTATTTTGCGACGCAGTTCCGGGATAAAATTTCATAATCAATAATATGAAACTCTTAAAAATATATTGTAGCTGCTTGTTTGGGAATTAATTTTTGAAAACCTCTACTTCCCCATGAACAAAACACAGGAAACCTTTTAGCGAATAAATTATTTATAATTATAAATGTTTTAATATGAAAATATTATTAGAATAAATAAATAAAAATTTGCAGTGCTGCTCGAGAGAAAGAAATAGGTCTGGTGCTTTTGACTGACGCCTGATAATTGACTTCTCTATATTATTTTAATTTTATTTATTAATGTATTTATATATTTAAACTATCTGTTTTTATCAAAATAAATTGGACAAATGCTATCTTTTCTTTCGTATTAAGAGATAATTACGACTCATCTCTTAAGTTCAGAGGTAGCAGCAAATTTGATTATATGAAAAAAACTAAGATATTTTTTATCTTATATTTTTATGTAGATCGTATAACAAACTAATAAGCTAACTCCGAAAGGGGGCAGTTGGGATATTTTTATAGAAAATGAGGGGAAATCGTGAAAAATGAAAAAAACGTTGAACCAAATTTTGTTAGCTTGGACTTAATGAATGAATTTATCTACTTATATCTCTATAATAAACTTTTCACAATTGCCAGAATTTTTAAATCTTTCGATCTTTTTCTAGGAAAAAAATCAGTTGGGATTTTGTCAACTCGAGATAACCTAGAGGGGAAGGAAAAAGACTCTTCTTTTCCCCCTTGGCTACGCCCCTGGTCAGATAATAATTATATTTCAAAATCAAAATCCTCAAATTTTATAATATTTGATCAAATTTACTATTTTAGAACTTATACATACATACAAACATACATATCTTAACCCTTTACCATGTAATAAAGGTATAAAATTAAATTTTTTTATATATTTAGTTTCAGTGAATTTTTCAAACTATAATGTAAATAAAAAAAAAGAACGGATAAATTCGAAAAAAACCCCCTGGGCTTTAATGGTCTAAGACGGCAAATTAATTGATACTGATAGTACAGTGAACGTGGCATTAACTATTTAAGAACACAAATTTTATAACACTTTCAACAAAATATTAGGAAAAAGTAAAATTTTAATTATTAATTATAATAATATGATCAATTACATAAATAGTTTTAAAATAAAGAAACTTTTAAATTCCATTGTCTTTATAGTTTAATAACGTTAATAAAACAGAATGGGACGAGCAAGTTTTGAGGCTACTACTCTTTCGACAACTTAGCGTTTTGTTGTTTCTGCTCAGGATAGAAGCGTTTTTTTATTTTGTCTTGTTGTAATTGAGGGAACAGAAAAACGCTCTTCTGAGTTCAATTAAACAAAATATTAAATTATACAACAATTTTTCTAAGTATATTTTATTGGTGGATCAAATGACCATAGGGCCTCCTGGAGTCGAACCCTGTCCAGACTATCCAGGACATCGGTGTGCTTTCTTTGCACCAGGCCACCGGACACTCGACCACCAGCGAAATTATACTTTCAAAAAATGTTAATTAAACTGAGATTCATCAATTCCGATTCGAGGTAATTATAGAATAATAATATCTAATTCAAGCTCTGTCCCTTAGTGCAGAGGTAGAGTTCTCGCTTCACGTTCCAAAGGTCAGTGGTTCACTTCCCATCCCATCCTGAGCGACAAAAATTTATTTGTAATATATTGACTACCAATTAATATAAATAAATACGTACGGAGCCTAAATGGCCACAGATGTCGAAAAAAATTTGAAATAAAAAAATATCTAATTCAAATAAATAAATCTTGAAAAATAGTAATGTCAAATTTGAAGTTTTTGAGTTTTGTTATTATCTATTTAAAACGTATTCAATTATAATTCATTATAATTATATACAATTGTTTGGAAGTGACTAAATTTTAGGTAAGTAATAAAGTGCAATTAGTTTAAAAAAAAGCAACCAGTTAAACGGAGAAACATTTTCGTTTGGGTGCTGAAAAAGATAGGCGTTTGAGGAAAGTTTTTTTTTATTTATTCCACTCTTGAACAAATAGCCAAGATAGTATGAGATATATATATATTAAATTACCTGAACCATAAGCGGCTTGAGAGTAACATCCAATTGAGAAAAGCCCGAAAATTTTTGATGAAATTTAGATAAGTAAACTTAAAGGAAAATGAATGGAGCAGCTTTGGCAAGCGTGCTCCAACTCCTCTGGGATGGGGATTTGGCAAGTGTCCTTGGAAGTAGCGCAGGTGCACCAGGAATTGCCCTCAGGGACATTATATCCTAATTTGACGGAGCTATAAGCATCATCAGAGGAGGGGGAGTGGGGAGACGGAGGGAGGGGGCAAAGGCCACTGAGTCCAGGTTTAAATAATATGTTTGTTATGGATTTCAAGAAATGCTGCCTGGAAAAAAAAAATGAGCCGCTCTCGAATGTTTTATTAAATAAAGAATGATATTTAAATAGAAATCGAGATGTCAAATACAGTGGAGGGGGGAAGGACATCGATAGATTTATGGCACACTATATATATATACAATGTTTGATGGATTGAAATACAATCTATCATTTCACTCACACAATAAATGTTAAAATATAGACTTTTTATTTTCATTTATTACATAGGAATTTTGCGACCTGTTTTATTCATAATAGATGTTTATTAACATTATATCTCGGCGAGTTAAAAAAAATTGTTTGCAATGACAATAAGCGTTAATGCTTTGCCGGTTTTGATAGGTTTTCTTTTGATGAGTAACTTAATAATATATTTATCATATTTGATTTAGGATCTCAAGCTCAGAATTGATTGAACCAACAAATGCATAGAAATAGCAATAGTAACTTAAAAAATATTAAAAAATAAATAAATAAACAAAAACGAATGAAAAATTGATGACATAGATACAAATACTATTTTCTCTAACGATTTTGATTAAAATTAATACTCTTTTCATCTTGAAATATATTAAATCCTTCTCCCCCCCCCCTCCACCGTTTTTATGTTTTTTATTTTCTCTTAACCCAGAAACGATTTTGTATTACAGTACGATAGAAAGTGTAATGTTTTAGATAAGTTTTAGAAAGTATTTCCATATCAAATTAGTGTAGGGCCTAAAATTAGAGTTTTTAAGAATATCATAAAAAAAAAGATACGTAAAATATAATTATTTTGAAATGTCTTATAATTAACGAGATTTAGTTGTTAATTTAATTGCTTTCTTTCTCTTCCCTATTTTTATATATTTGTTTTATTTTATTTTTATTTTTTAACATTATTTTATTTATTGGGCTAAATTTGGAATCGAATTGGTGGTACCAGTATTTACCTTTTAGATGTTGATATACTATCAGAAAGATAAAATCTGATGTGCGTTTAGTGACACCGGATTTTTTTAGAAATTTTTTTTTTCTCAGTTCACTTGAACGTAGGACTCATTTGATATTAAAACGACTGAAAATGTCCAAAACCTAAACGTCACTCTCTTTTGTACAGTTTTTTTGTTTTAAAATCTCGAAATCTCTATCTTTCTATTAAAAAAAAAAAATGAAAATTATTTTTAATTTAAATTAAAAATTATCTAAAAATTTTTATTATACGATTTTAATTGGACAACAAATTTCCCAAAGGAATAACTTTGTGATATTATTTCCAAAAACAGATTACAATGAGAATAATTTTCTCAATATATTAATTCTGTTATTATAAAAAGGGAAGGTTACCGCCCTTCAAGGAAACAAAAGCCCTCGAGAGCAAATGGCAGGTTATTATTAAATTAAATTACTTTATTATTAATTTGTTAATTATTACATGAAAACTGTTATTATCTTATAATAACTTATAATAAAAATAAAAGCTTTATAGATTTAATTAAAGTAAAGATGGGTGACATTTTTTTAAATATCATTTTAATATAACAAAAAATTCCAGGTTGCTAAATAACCCCAAGACGCCCTTTTTTTAATATAAAAATAGACTAGAAACTGTTTTTATATTAAAAGTGTTATTTGACACGGCGTTTTTCTTGTTAAATTTGTCTCATAGTAGACCTGACAGTCCGGTATTTCAGGCAAACTGAGAAAAAATAAATAAAAAGATTTTTCAACAAATTATATAGCATATATAAAGGTAATATAATATAAATAAGTAAATAAAATGTTTGTTATTTTATACATAAATGAATTTATAGTCGTGTCACTTTCGGAAGTGAGCTAGCTGACTTCAGATCTCTAGAAGGAGGCTAGGAGTTTTGGCTCTGAATCCAAGGTCAGAAAACTGCCAAGCGATAAGCCTTCAACCAATTACAAGGCTTTGGAGTGGGGAGCATCTTCATCACTTCCTCCCACTAGATTCACCGGATATTGACGCCAGAATAATTTCATTTTCATTCTTCAATAAAACAAGTGACATTTTAAAGAAAAAAATTATTAACCTAAGATTGATAAAGAAAAAAAAAAGGTCCTTTTATCCTGTCACTTTCAATATAATTTTAACATGATTTATAATTCTTAATTACAAAATAAATTACTGTTCAAACCGGCTCTAGGAAATTATTTATTCTCATAATGTTAATTCCAGAAGCAATATCAGCTCCCCAGGTGGGTCTCCATTGGGGGTGATATTCCCAAAGTTGAACATTTAAACCTCGCCTCTTTTTTTAGTCTTTATAAAAATTAAATGATGTTGGGTGTTTAAATAATGAACCTAATTAAGTACACTTCTAATTAAATCACATCCCGCATTTAAACTTGAATATTAATCCTGCTTTACAAATTTTAGAATGGTGAATACTCATTTTTAATTTCTTTTACCTTAGTAAAAGAAAGTATGATATTTGTGTCAAGTTTCAGTTGCGAAATGAGTTTAGACTTTGGCCTGTGTGTGGATTGATCAAAAACGAAAAACGGGAGGTTTAAATATTTATATTTAGATTGGGTATCACGAGAGAATGCAGCTCCTCTCTCTTGGAGCAGAAGTAGACGTCTCGCTTCACATTACACTGATTCACTTCCCGTCCTAAGCGATGAAATTTATCGGCTACCAATTAATTTAAATAAATATAGACAGAGTCTAAATAGCCTCTGGCGCCGGATAAGACTTAAAAAACAAGAGAGAATGGAATACGATAGTTTGGTTAAAATTCGTCAACCGGAAGTCAATTTTATTGTACGCTAATTTGTTTTTTTTTTTTTTTCGAATTAGCATGATCTTGGTTCAATCATAATCACAAAGTTAATTTCAAAATTTAATTTATATTTTTATTATCATTATAAGACAGGATTTTCAATTTTTGATTAAAATCAGAGTTATATAAATTTTAGTTTTTTTTTTTAGTTTTAATATATTATTTATGTTTTCTACTTTTATTATTTTATTTAAGATTTAAACAATTCTTATTAATAATAAGTCCATTAAACATTTTGCTATGAAAATTAAAGGTTTAAGTTGTGTAATGTCCCACACTACATTTTCATGCCGGAAAACCCAACCCATTAACTAGAAACATCTTTTCAATAATTTAAGGATCCGGAGTCTTTTTATAAAGTGCTTTTGCTTTATCTTTAATTGTCCCAGTTACCTTGAAAACGACAGCTAAGTAAATTTATATTCAATGAAAAAATTCTCGGCCTCCCCTTGAATCAGGAGGCCTCTGGATTACAAGAGGGCTGGCTACACAAAACAATGCGATTAAAGAGTTCTTGTATAATTCTATCGAATTCTGAGTTTGATTGACCGGCATCGATTCAAAATCTTCTACAAACCTCAAAAAGAAGTTTTTTGCTTAATGAGTTAGATTATTAATGAACGTCTAAGGAAAAAAATATACGAAAAGGCCTTTTTCATTTTCAATTCCAACACTTTACATTTTTTCGGGGTCAGCAATTCTGCCACCAGATGAAAAAGTAAAAAGAACTTGGCTCATGTTTTATCAGCTATAAAAAAATTTTTTTTTTCGTTTATTTATTAATAGTGTATTTGTTTTAATAAGATGGGTCCTTTAGTATCACATACTCACACCTGGTAACTGACATTTCTTATATAACTAAAATTTAATTAATATGGTAATTCTGATAAGAATCTTTTAAAATTTACTTCAAATATTTTTTTGTATAAAAAATTAGTCTGAGAGTTTAATTTAGAAATTTAGATAATTACTTCGCTCGAGAAATTTAACAAAAAAAAAAAAAAAATTAATGAAATTACTAAATCTAATACAAAATAATTTAAATTATAAATTTCAGTATTATGGTGTATCAAGACCAGATAAAGAAAATTTCGCGCCCCAAGGCCACTCCAAGTCTTTTTTCATTGGGTCTTCGTTTTTGAATGGAAATAAGAATAGAGAGCGCCTTAAATTTGGCCCCCCCGGCGACTGCTAAGTGCACCCCTTCTTAATTTCCAATATATATAAATAAATGTAATATAAACATGTTTAAAATAACATTACAGCCTTTAAGAATAATAATTTATTTATTTAAGTATTTGAAGAGACATTCGAGCCAAATATTTGCGCATGAGGGTACCCTTGAGTGCATAAATTCGTCTGTTTGGTTGCTGGAAGGTAGGCAACTCCCCCAAATGCCCAACTCACTTTTTTTGATTAATTGCTCCAGAGCGGACCACTCATGCGCAGTTGTTAAATCTCTCACATGCGTGATCCACTTTAGAAAAGCTTAATTAATTAAATCCACTAAAAGTTTGGCATTTGAATTGGCTATCATCCACCAACCAAATGCAAACGAATTTATACGCCCCATGGTATATATATTTTTGTGAATATTAAATTAAAATTCATAGCAAACTATGCTAAAATTTTAAAATAACGTATTGTGTTATGATATTAAAGAAAAAATTTATTTTTATATAGATATATTCATCTTCATTATAACTCTCACATTTCTTATTCTTTCAAAGAATACTAATAAATCCTGAATCTAACGTAGGTGGAAATCCATTTGGTCTTACACGGTCCACTCTGAAACCAATTTGACACTTATATTATTTCTTAAGCTTAAACAAAGGACCGTCGCTAACTTTAATCCACCCCATATATATATATAAGTTATATACCTAAAAGCAACTTTGAGAATATGGAGACGGATAAAAGAGGTTTAGATCAGAGAGACAAATGGAAGCAAAGGCACGTCAAAATTCTTTTGCAAATTATATTACGTGAATAATAAAATACTATTACTTTAAAAGCGTTTGGCTTTTGTTTAGAATTTAATCATCACATTTGAGGATTACAAGAAGCTAAAAGAATAAAATTGAATGTCAAAAAATAAAAAACGTCAGAAGAATCTTTTATGTTAATAATATGTAACATTTGTTAACATTTGTAAGAATTTATTCATTTATACATTTATTTTTAAAACATGTGGATTTTTTAAATTATAGAATAATTTCGTCCATATTTATTTAAATGAAAAAAATATATATTTATTCATAATTAATTAGAATGAGCAATTATATAGGCGTGTATTGATCCATTTAATGTTTCCAGCGAAACAAAAAAAAAAAAAAAAAAAAAAACTACAAATACACGTAAATTTATTTATCTATTTATATCGTGCTTGTTCTCTTACATTACAAAATTAATACAACAAATGGTTATCGATTTTATTTTAATTATAAAATGCTCCAATTTTTAAATCATTTAAACTAGCAGAATATTTTATTTTTATTTATAAATTATTTTTCTTTTCTCTGCTTGTTATTTACCTGTTGTGAGGCCGGCTTAAGAGATAAAGTGATATAGGTACATGGACGAAAATGTACTCTTCAGAGATTGTCAAAAAAATTAATACAAGCAACGTATCAGATATTGATGCACTGATCCACATCTTTTGAAACTTAGTGGGAATAATTAAGTTGTTTCCAGCTCTGGATAAAATTTCATTACAATCCGTTAAGTGGAAAGGGATTTATTCTTAAAAATTGGCTATAAGATAATAAAAGTACGTCATTGCAGATAAAATAAAATTTTTTATTTAATTCCTTTTAAAAATAAACATGGCTTGCATACTCGTTAGAAATATGACTAGCCTAGTTTAAGAAGAACGGGAAATTTTGTAACTTCGTCATCTACTTCTTAATGTTTTTAAACCAGCCGTTTTTGAATTATGGATAATTTTCGAATAAGCTCATCTAGAGAGGTCCTTTTACCAGAGCTCTAAAAATCATTGCAACCGTTATTTAATTAAAATAAAATATAATAATATAAAAAGAATAAAATATTAAAAATAGTGCAACAATAATGTGGCAACACCAGACTTATTTAAAATTTTTTTTTTTTAAATCTGGAAGAATGGATTCTGCTGATGACGGAGAATGATGATTAAAGAATTCAATAATTGTCATTATTTTAAAACATACTTAGAATGAAATTAACACAACTGTTATTAAATATACAATGTTTAATTTTCATCAATGGTAATTTGATGCAAAGTGTATTTTACATGGCTTTTGTCATCATGCATTACAGATTCCGAGTTGAGCTCTCCTCCCTCCTCGTCTTTTTACTCCTTCGCTCTCATCTGTTTAATTGCATGAATCCAACCTTCGCTTGTTGATTTTCTCAAAACTTTGTGCCTTGAGCAAATAAAAATCGTTCCTCGCCTCTTTTCTATGAAAATTACTGAAGAAATCGGAGTAACATTTGAATTTCCGCTCTAATTGATCATTTATCATTTATTTATTCATTATTTTCTGATGAATAAACAAAATATAAGGAGTTTTTTCTCTGAGAGTATTTATCATCGAACTGGAATGCTTGTTGTTAGCGATGCCTCATCAAACATTTTAATACATTTAACTATAAAACAATTTGGATAAGTGACGATTTCAACTCTTATAGAAAATTGAATTTATGCAATTGAAACCAACCATAAAAAGAGATTTAAAAAATATTGTTAGGTCCAAAATATTATATCAACAAATACACCGAAAAATTTTAGTTATTTTTGATTCTAACTACTGTAATATAAATTTCTAATTTATTATTTATAAAAAAGATTAAAAAGATACTTTTAAGTAACGAAGATGCAACACTTTCCCGTCCTTTTTATCCATCTTTAGCTATTTTCTATGGGAATATGAGATGACCGCTCTACAAAACTACCGAGGCAGGTCATGTCAAGTTGATTTTTATTGTTAATTTTTTGTTTTTGTTTGTGTTTTTGTGTTTAATTAAAATATTATATTGGTTACCAATTAATATAAATAAATAGGAACGGAATCTAAATGGTCTCAGGTGCCAAAAAAGACTTAAAAATAAAACAAATATATTAAAAAAAATTGGGAGTTAAATTTTTTATGATCATAATACTTTCCCTTGATTATTACGGTATATATGATAGTATGGGAAAGTAAATGTTTAATACAATTTTATTCAACTAAACGGGTTGGGTTTTTTGTATTTGACTGACCATTTCCCGGGAATTTGGACATTTCAAAATATTCACTTAAACTATAGCCTATAGATCAAAGAAAGTAAAAAAAAAGTTTTTTTTTAATTTAGGCTTTAATCAGTCAATCGCATTTTAGTAACCTAAAAGTATATTCTCTCACTATGATTATTATACAATAAAATAATAAAATAAATGAATATTAATTATATGAAGAGAAATTAAACAATTTATCTATTATTTATTTTAATGAAAAATTATTTCTATTCAGAGAAAAGTACTCAGGATTTTTAGATTTTCTTTAGTGCCCGAAACGTTGGCAATTAAAAAAATTAAATAATTAGTATTATTTTCTTCTGGCTGCATCTCTTGTCTTTCCTGAGATTGAATCAAACGGCCACATTCCCCTCTCTATGAGAGAAAGGAGAATTTTACTAAAATTTTTTATATAGAATTTCTTATTTAAAATCAATTAATTATTTTAATCAATTCCTGTTTTAGTTCTCTTAATCAAGAAAAATTTTAATTCAAAAACTTAGAAAACTTTTTTTAGTTAGGACAGTTTCCGAAAACTAAGAGTTTTTCCAAGTTAAAATATGTATTTATAAAGAAAATTATATTTTTCTCTTCAATAAGGTGAAAGGGACAATAATCTCCATAAAAAAACTCTGAACAAGCTGAATATGCAAAGCAAATATAATACAATAATGTAAAATTAATCATTGTTGATTTGTAACGAATTCAACGAATATAATTAAATAACTCAAAGCTCTACATGAAAAAAATAAAATTTGTATTTTTAGGCTTCATTAAGAATTTACTTGATTGATTTGCTTTTAATGTTATTTTTTATCAAGGGGAGGGGGGGGGAGTGCGGGTACTCGATTATTATTTGAATATTTCTTTATTCATGTTTCAGAAGGCTTGATGGGAAAATCAAAATAAAGAACCCATTAAGGACTACCGATAAAAGGCAAAAAATTCCTTCTTAGCAACATAAGAAAAAAAAAAATCAAATATTTTATTTCCGCTGACTTTTCATTCTTTTTTTTCTCTTTTAAGATCAATGCAAAATTTTATTGCTCTCTTTGTAAAAAAAATTTCAATCAATTTTTATTTCTTATTATTTTATAAATAATGAGGTGAAAACGTTGTTATAATATATGTTGCTAGTTCAATATAACATTGTTTTTAGGGCGTTTATGTTTTTCGGGGACGAACTTGTCAAAAACATCCACCATGAAAAATTGTATACCACCCTTAAAAAAAAAAAAAAAAAAAAAAAAAAAACACCGTCCAAACATGAATGGCAATATAGAAGTTTATTTATTATATTTATTTTTTATTATAATTTCACTTGACAGTGAATATTTTTACAGCGTCTTTACAGAAATGAAATTTCAAAGTAAATTAGTTTGGAAGTTATTGTAAACAAAGATTGAAATTTCACACTTGGTGTTAGTGGGGGGTGGGTGCAATTTTGCCCCGGTTGTTTTTGCGTTCGCTGGCAAGCTTTTAAGCGAAATTACCATAATAATGAAACATATATAAATATAAGATAGGGCGCCCTTTCCCCACCTGCGCCCTTTTGCACATAGGTGCCATTTGTTTGGCCGCCTACTTTGCTCGCCTCTCGCCATCTGGCCTCCCGATACAATCAATTCTATAATCATAAATACTTGGTTGTGTTGCATGATCAACAACAACAATTTTTTTTTATATAATCGCCTTAATCAAAAGTTAGCTAACAACATTTTCGTCACACAAATTTATAATATTTATTTAAGTGATTAAAATAAAGAACAAATTATTAAAACTAGAAACATGTTGACTTTAACACACATTCTCTGCGAAAAACCTTATTAATTTTTTAATAAAAATTTTTTTATTTTTCTTTAATTACCAGCTTATAATTAGAGATGAAAATTATAAAAAATAGGGAGTGAGAGAGAACAATCCAATAGCCTAGTGCCATCCAGCCCTGTACTGATAAAATTTTTTAGATTCAAACAATTTTGATTATATTGTCTGTATATATATAATAAATTAGATAATCTTTAAGATGTATTAAGAATTTTCCACCTTAATATAGTGTGAGGCTCTCAATTTAGGATTTAAAGAATCGCATAGAAAAGATAGAACAATGTCGTTGCTATGATAACCAAATATAAATATTTTTAATTCCTCTGTTTGATAATAAAAGAAATTAAATTGCCAATTTAATAAATTTAATTTAATTTCTTTATAATATTGATAATTGATTAATATATACAAACGAAAAATATCTAAAAATGAAAGGTAATATATAGTGAAATTTTGAACCGGCTACCTAGCGGTCCGACGCAAAAAATCTGGTTTAACAGCATATCACACAATTTTCCTTGTCTTAGGTAAAAGAAAGTTGTCTGATGTGCAGGCGTCACACATATTCTTCTAATATAATATCTATATATATTAATTAATTAAACCAAAATATTATTTTATATAGGCGCGATACCTCACTCAACGACGGACAAAGTTATATGATTTTATTGTTTATAAAAGGGAACTTAATAAGCATTTATATTTATTTAGG
>JAAAKE020080724.1:0-24209 GCA_010014785.2 Anisolabis maritima | reverse complement strand
TGGCCCATTATGATACCAGTTGAGCTTCTAGGAGTGAGATTATTTCCCACTTTGCCACCCTTCGAGGAGATTTCTGGCAGAGTTGAAAATAATTTTTTACGGCAAACCGGACTCGAAGCTGAGCTATTTTCATACTCTAGATTCGTAATCCGCAGCATATGCCACATAGCCACTTCCTTCTAATAATAGGCTAAATAACTTAAAAAATTATTTTTATAAATATATATATAATTTTAATTTCTTTTTCTGCACCAAATTATTATAAAATAAATTTTAGATTATTTTTACGGTCTATATATCATTTGTTAATAAAGAGTCGGTAAAAATAACCCCGCGGACAAGTTCGATCGACTTCTTCCGAATAAAATGATATGCTTTTTTGCATCTTTCAACTTTATTAAAAAACTTATTTTACTTTGCAATTGAAATGATTAAAGTTTATATATTTTTTCTTAATTTTATAAAATTTTTAGAGCATTTTTACCCTAACACGCCCTCACATGCAGAAAATTTTCTTTTAGAAAGGCCAATTTTTTTCTTTTTTCATCTTTTTTTCCGGGTACTTATTAACCTGCACACATTTTTCCTTTCACTTTTTTTTTTACTAAATAATCCCTATTTTCTTTCCCTTCCCTCCCCCCCCCCCCCCCCCCCCAGATATTTAATAACAAATTAAATAAAAGTCCTAAATAAAGACAATTTTAAATTTTTAACGTTCCTCATTCATTATTATATACAATTTTCCTAATTAGTATGAAAAGTTGCATTCATCCAGTTAAGTTCAGAGGTTCCCTTGGTGCCGAGCTAGAGATCTGGCTTCACATACCAAAGGTCAGTGGTTCGTTTCCCGTTCTGAACGTCAAAATTTCATTATATTATATTGACTACCAATTAATATAAATAAATAAAGACAGACTCTAAATGGCCTCTGATACCGAAAGACTTAAAAAAAGTTCAAAGGCACCAAGTTTTTAATTTGGCCAAAGCAAATCTTGTACAGACATAAATATTCTTCAATATTTCTTTTCTTTTGCATTTTTTGGTGCATTTGAACCTGAAAATTTTGGCTTTTATATTTTTTTTTTCAAGTCTTCTTTGGCATATGCGACCATTTAGACTCCGTTCTTATTTATACCAATTGGAAGCCAATAGACTCTAATATTTAATATAATAATAAATGAAAAGGTAAAATTCGTATTTTTGAATTTTTGGCCGTTCAAAATTTCCTAAATTGAAAATTTAAATAATTAAATGAAATTTAATTATATTAAATTAATAGATTATAGGAATAATATAAACAAAAATAAGTGTTTAAATTAAACAAAATAAATAAAAAATTTAAAATAATAAACCTAGTGACAAAGGTTTTTACGTTGGCACCAACGACCACGCGAATAGACAGCAATTTGACAAGCTCTATTGTTTTATTTTTGTTTTCTTGAGAATTAGACGAATTAATTAAGGTAATTATTTTTTTTAGAATTATATATATTTATATCTTCTCCTTTTTATGTAATTGCATAATAAATTTATCATTTACTTTAATTGATAATAACATTATTTAGATGAAGATAACCTTAGTTGTCATTTTTGATTTAATACTTTAATTTTACATATTTATTCATTCCTAGTTTCATTTATTTAATTTTAAAATATATATTATATATGTGATTTGATTAAAAATAAAGTTTTTCAATTTAAATAAGTTACCAAACTAATATATGTCAACTCATTTGTGGTTTGCAGGTCACATTTTATTTACTTCATTTCATAATTTTTATTAAAAATTCAAAACATCTCATGAAATGGCTATTATTTGATTTTTCTTCTTTTGATTCATGATCTTGTACTTAAGGTTTCATATTTTATCATTGGTAGAATACAATTTTACTTTTTGATTTTAAAGGACTAATTACATTTAATTAATTTGTTAAAACACCCGAAAGTTTGTATATATAAAGTTAAGTATTAGGATCTTAACAGATCTCCACCTTCAACCAAAAAAAAGCCTCTGTGTGTTTGCGTCTATTATCACCTGATTCCTTCACTTTAATCCATCGATTCCAAAGGCTCAACCCCCTTTAACATTTTGAACTTATTATTTAATTTCTTTATTTTTGATTACAGATCACATGTAAGAGAACAAAAAGAAAACTAGAAAGAAGTTTAAAATAACTTCAAGATTTAAGTGTTTCATCACATGGAAGTTATATATCTTTCTGACATTTGTTTTAAACTGTGCTAATAAATTTATTATTTATTAAAGAAAGCAAATTTCAAAATAATGAGTAAGAAAATAATAGAACAACGTATTAACATCAAATTCTGTGTAAAACTAGGCAAAAGTCCTAAAGAAACTTTAGAGTGGTTAAGAAGGGCCTATGGTGAAGATACATTGAAAAAATCAAGTGTATTTGAGTGGCACAAAAAATTCAAAGAGGGACTAGAAGATGTGAACGATGACGGCACAAAAACGCAAAAGCCTGCAAACAATGTAGAAAAGGTGGGGCTTTTGGTGGAAACAGATAAACAATTAAGTGTGAAAACAAAGACAGAGGATTTAAAAATGAACAGAGAAACTGCGAGACAGATTTTAAAAGAGGGGAAAATACGAAAATCATCATAATACTATTAATTTAAAAGAATTCGCTAATTTCTAGCTTATAAATAAACATAAAACATTTACCGTTCAACTTTTACTTTTCCTAAAAGAGGACGTCCATTGAAAGCAGTGATTTGTTAAAAAAATAACTCAAAGTATTTTAATTTTTAAAATGTGTAAAAATGAGGGAGGAATTTCTTTGAAATTGTCAGTGAAATTTGATAATTCTGTTTTGCAAATAATTCTCCTCCAGATGTAATTTTTACACTCTCTATTCTCTAACAAAATAAACAATTTATTTTATAACAAATGCATTGAGTTATGTATGGATAATATATGCAGAGAAAAAATAAATTTAAGACTACTAGTTAACAAAATATACACTTATATTTCTAAGTATCTTGGCAGAATTTTCATTTTTACAAATTCGATGTGTTTGTATCACATTTACGGACAGATAACGTGAATATGTCTACAATGTTTCATAGGAGTGCATCTGTAACAATATAACTTCCGAATCGGTGAAGCTACCACACTCGTCTAACTGGATTGCTGTTAGGATACTCTTTCAAACGATTTCTTGACTTTTTAGCCCGAATTTGCATTGAAATTTGTTTATTTTTAACTTTAACTTAATACAATTTCACCAGAAAAATCCACAACTAATATTTTTTTCCCCAAATAATTGTTTACAATCAGGTCTGTCTATTCAGACACACAACGAGTGTCTTAGCTCCAGTGAATCTGAAGTTACTTGCTTCCAGGTTACCAGAAGCTGAGAAAAAAATTGCGACGGGCCTCATTCCTTACCTCGAGTAAGATCACAAATCGCACTCAGCGAAATAAATTCTTTGATTCTTTACCTATCATGTTATATAATTTGATTTTCATTGTAAATCATAGTTGCCGTGTATCCTCTAATTTGGTTATCACCGAATTTTTCATAATGATCTCCATCATTCACAAGACGTACACATCAAAAAAGATATATAAAAAATAATTAAAATTTTGTTTAATGTTTTTTTTTTTTATTGAGAACAGGTTACTAGGACTAAAGTTAATAAATTCTCTTTCTTTTTTGTTATTTGCATCAAGGAATGACATGTTGTGGTTAGACTTGAGAGCAACTTTCTTGGAAATAATAATGGAGTGAGTAATCCCTAAATTATGAATATATAAATAAAATAAGATAAAGAACATTACAATTACAATAGAAAAACTACAATATTACTTTAAAATTTAAAAGCTTAAAATTTGTTGAATTTCATCTGTTGAGAAGAAATTTTTTTTTTTGATTGGTTCTTTTATATTACAATTGGCCTGTATATTTCACATCTTTTAAATTTGGATAAAATTTTATAATTGTTACTGTTTAGGCCACTAAACTCATCATTAACCAAATATTTTGAGTTTTTATAATTTCATTTCGGTCTTTCTATTTCTATTGAATGATCTACTTCTAATATAGAAAAGCCACGAGGTGAAGGTGATTACATATATATCACATAAATGCCAAGAAAATTTTTATACATTTCTGATACTTTTTCACTTTTTCATGATCATACGGCTGGGGTAGGCGAGGGTTAGAGATACTGACAATGTCAAAATTGACTTTCAAAGCCAAGGAATTCAGATCTCAGGCAGTCCGGTGAAAATCAACTGGATACCAAATATGCCTGGATAATTAGTATCGTGATATATATTCCTGTATCGTTTAAAAATCTATATGGCCCAAATTGCCGAAAAGACTAAAAAAAATCATCAAACACTAGTAAATACTATTTGTAGATAAAAGCACTCACCAGGCTGAATATATTCAATGAAGGAGGTGTGAAAATGTGTGTGTCTTTGCAGTCCAATAAATAAAAAACAAATTATATAGAATATTTTGTTTCGATATTCTTCTCATTTATATATTAATTAATTATATTCGAGAAGAGACGATAAATCACTTGAGTCAATTTTATAAATGATTAAAGGGATCTCACCATTTTTATTTAAAAAAAAAATTCATAAATGATAAAAGTAAATACCTGCGGCTTCTGCTGGTTTATAAAATAATTAATTACATGTATTTTGAATCTTGAAATTTAAATTATATAAAATAATTGAAAATTCATTATTAAAAAATATATTTGAATTTAAATGCAATTCGAAATTAAATTTTTTTTTGTGTTTAGAGAATTATAAGATATGATATACTAAAATAAGGTTAAAAAGGTTATTTTTATAACTTTAATCATACAAATCTTGAAAGAGGGTGGAAGATAAATTCATTATATTTGATATATTTTATCCTATATATACAGGGGTGTTCAAAAAAATGTATACACACTTCAAAATAGAATAGCTGCTATATTATTGTGAGTATTACAACAATATAAAGGGAATAGTTTCACCATACAGTTTCTTCGTGTTGACGATCCATTTATGATTCAACAAGTTGGTGCCCCGCCGCACTTTCATTTAGATGTGCGTGCCTACCTGGATAACACTTTACCGGAGCGTTGGATAGAATGAAGGGGTCCGATTGAGTACCCATTCACCTGATTTAACCCCCTTAGATTTTTACTTGTCAAGGTGTACAGTAAGAAGCCACGGTACTGGTGTGGACCTAGGCCATGAAATTGAAAATTGTGAAGCAATCCCTGGAAGATGTAACCAGGAATGTATAGCATCGTGCTCAAAAATGTCTGAAGGTCGGTGGCTTGCAGTTTGAGCACTTATTGAAATAACACGAAGAAACTGTGTCTGTGTTGTAACTATTCCCTTTGTTATTGCTTTAATACTCACAATAATATAACAGCTATTCTATTTTAAAGTGTGTATACATTTTTTTGAACACCCCTGTATTTATATAATGTGTACATAAAAACGATATAATAATATTCATTTTGAATGTTCAAAAACGATTTATATTTAGATGAACAGAAGAGAGCCACCTATTTTGTTCAACGAATAAGAAACTATTAACATATATTTCGGCTCATGACATGCGCCATCATCAGTACATCGTTACAATAGTTTTTTGAAGGTTGAACTGGTCATTGTTGTAAAATTTGCACAAAAGAAGCCAACTTGCCATCCTTTCTCTTTATGGATGGCAAGTTGGCTTCTACAACTGTTCTTTTACAACTTCTTTTTACAACAATGACAAGTTCAACCTTAAAAAAACTTGTAATGGTTTACTGATGATGGCGCATGTCATGAGCCGAAATATTTGTTAATAGTTTCTTATTCGTTGAACAAAATAGGTGGTTCTCTTGTATTCTTCTAAATCAAATCACCCAGTAAATATCATCTTATCATTACTTTCAACGATTTATATTATGGCGTTATAATTATTTGACAACCTTCGATATCGGTTTTGAAATTTATTGTATATTATATTGTAAGTTTGCTTCCTCATTTTCTCTTCTCAGTGTCCAGGATAATCCAGGAATATAAACCTATAGAACCCAATTTTGTTATTATTTGTTTTTCTGGACTATCACGAGTGATTTTTGATTTTGTTATAAGATTTTTTACTATATTTTTACGATAACCATTTTTTTACACATTTTTTCATTAGGGCTTTATGGTTCTTTATTATATTATCTTAATGTCATGTTTTGGATCCTATAAATTTCGCCTCTTATGATGTTCAATTTATGGTTTAGTGAATTTTCAATTATTTTTAATTAAATTAAATTTAAATATAAAATTCAAGAAGAATACATGTAATTAATTATTATATAAACCGGTATATAACCGCATGTATTTACTTATTTATAATTTATGCATTTTTTAAAAAATGATATATAAAATTGACTCAAGTGAATGTGTGATTCGACTCTCGTCGAATAACATATCGTTGGCTGTTTAACATAAGGAGATCTAGAGTTTGTGAATGCGCTCACGCTTATGAGATAAAGCTCTAAGAGTGTAAAATGAAAAATCTTAATGTAAAAATGTAGAGCATTCACATTATTATTATTTCTAGACCTCTTCCCACTGCGGCAGAGGCAGTCGAAACCAGTAGGTTTGTTTTTATTTATTGAACTGCAAAGGCCCTTCACACCTCCCTTACTATGTATTTTAGTCAATTTGATAAAAGTGAATAAAATAAAATTTAATTTTTTTTTTTTTTAGAAACAATATTTATATAGCTATACTATTCAAAAAAATTAAAAATAAATTCAAATAAAAATTGTGAATATTATTATTATTAAAGTTGATATTTAAAATAATAGTATTTTGAATAATAAATATTATTAGTTTGATTTTGGCGCATTTGACTTGATGTATTTTCATTAGCCTATGGTATCATTGAAAATTGATGTAAATAAATATGCATCTTAATTAATATATATTGTATATCGTTTAAAGTCTTGCCTCAAATGCCGAAGAGATTAAAAAAATATATAATCATTGATGGTTTTTTCTAAATGCCAATTAACAAAAAAAAAATAGAGCGCTTTATTTAAAATTTTATTTATAAATTTCTGAAATAATTTACAAATAACTTCCATTTTGTGACGAAGGAGATTTCGTATTCCGGCAGTGACAATGGCAGCTTCACTGGTATGGGTATGTTGTATTAAAAGGGAGATAGATAAATATAATCTATATGCTTTGAGGCTAGCATAAAACTCTGATACATATTTTAATTTAGTGATGTTGCTACTTCCTCATCAACTTGGTTCAATTCATCAGACTGCATCCCTCTGCTCGTTGATTAGATACTTGTCACATTGGCTCTTAAAAATGGCCAAACTGCGCGATAGCCTAATCATCTCGGGATACCGTTCCACAACCTCACAGACTCCATTGCAGAACGTAGACGTCCTGTGATTTGGCATCTGCAGGTCGAGCGGACATAAAAGATATTTTCATTCTTAAGTCTCTGTCTAGATAAGAGGGTCTCTCATTCGCATTAAGAGACCAAGCACATAACACCCTAGAAATATTTTCTGCTTTTTAATTTAAACCACCCTAGTTTGTTGTAGAAGGGCGTTATATGTTGGTCGATGGGAATGCCAAATATGAATCAGATGCACGAATTAAAGACCCTCTCAAGTGAGAGGCTCCTCTCACCGAACAGATCATTATAGACGAGACAGCAGTAGTCAAAGTGAGGCACTATTAGAGAGTTAACGACTATTTGGCAAGAGCATGGTTTAATCTGACGACAGCACCAAGGATAATATGATTAGCTCAGGTCAAAAGGTATATTGCCCAACCTGGTGGTAAACTCTGGGAAAATGAGAAGAATCTTAGGATGTGCGGACCCCGCAGCGTTTAAGAAGAATTAAAAAGAACAATAAAAGGGATTTTAGTCAACCTCTACAAAAAATGTACTCCAAATATAAAAAGTTACAGAGGGTACTTATATTTCAAACCAAATCTCTCTCTCTCTCTCTCTCTCTCTCTCTCTCTCTCTCAATAGACTCCTATTGACGATTTCAAAAAGTTGTCAGAACGAAACTAGTTCTATAGAACAATCGTTCTATAGAACTAGTTTCGTTCTGCTGTTTAGCCATCAAATTTGAATTAATCTATTCCATCATTCATCACTGAGGGCTCTGTGGAGCAATCGGTAGGGTGTCGCCGTTCTGCACTTGGGATCGGTGCTCACATCCGACAGGAGGGATTTTTTCATTAAATAAAAATATTTATTGTAAACAAATCTTCAATTAAGTTCTGGGTGGAGGGGCGAAAAGAAGGATTCCCTTTCAATGCACTCTCTGCATTTTTCGTATGGAGTAGGCGGTGCTAAGCGAGTCCCTCCTCAAACTAGGATATCCTAGTAAAAAAAACACCATGGAGAAAATTTAATTCATTATTTGTATATGTATATTTTTTTTTTAATTTTATTTTAACGACATTTTGCGATTGCAGAGGCCATTATGATTATATATATATATATATATATATATATATATAATTTATATAGATAGAAGAGTCAGTATCGCTGGCTTCCGACGCGTTCACCAGCCTTTTACTCAGGGTCATCCATCCGAGAATCAGCGCTGCTTGACCTTGCTTGTCAACAGAGATCTTGGTAGCTGTTGTTCTCTCCAGTCAGGAAAATGGAGATCCCATTGGAGCTCCTTGGACCTGTAGAATTGGTTTTGGAAAGTGAAGTATGTGTTTGTAATGCAGTATTTTATTAAGGTCATAGTTTCAAAGGAAATATTGAGTTTTTGTTTGAGGATATCCAGGGATACGACATCGAAACTGACTAGTATGGTGTTTGGAGTAGTTTGGAAATCTTTTAGATGTTCTAAGAAGTGGAATGTGTTTATGACATAGGATGATGCCTATTCTGGTTGTGGTTGTAGAATTTTGGCTTGATGTTGGACTAGTTTGTGAGTAGGTGAACAGAAGGTACTGATTATGAGGCGTAGTGGGATTCCGGGTTTCTGGATTTTTGGAAGGCCATAGCCTCTGGATATTCTAGAGGAGTTGTTTCGGGGTGCTATTTGGTTTTTTACTGCGACCCCGAAAATAAACCACCAGAGCCATCACTTCCTAATCACTCTTGAAAATGACTCCAAAAAAAGAAACGCCGAGTTAATCTCAACAATCAACGCGGACCAATCAAAACACTATTCAACATATAACCAATGCGGGAAACCTTCCAGAATATATATATAAAATGTAATTATATTCATAACCCCCCTCCCATGATTTAAAACTGGATACGCCAGTGCCTGGGTCAGCCAGACTCCCACTACTTGCCTTATACAAACAAGATTCATTTCACCTTCATGCAAATCAATCGCATCGTTAAGTTAATAAATCGTTGTTAATTCATTCACCTGTCCCCTCAAGTAGTGACCCCTGCACACCACCCAAATGCCTAATAATTGGAAATATTTTTGCAATTTTATATTTATTAAAAATAATTTCCAATATTATGCTTCTCCCCCTTCCCCCTCCCGTCACCACACAAGACTCACTCTTGATTTTAAAAACATATTCGAGAAATTGAGTTAAAGGTTAAAAATAAAAATTATACAAGGAAAATACATGAAAGAAATTCTTTAAATAAAAAAATTTAAATAGAATTTCTAATGATAATCACTTTCAAAAAAGTATACGAGACACTTCTTCATTTTTTTAATAAATAATTTCAACTAATTATACTTCCCGCTGAGAGAGAAAACTGAAATTTGGATATGTTCTTCACCTCATGTAATTTTCTGAATTTCCAATTGATCAAAATTTCTCCATACAGAAATACTTTTTATGAAATTTTTTAAAATTTTCTCAAAAAATATAGCCACATAGTAAAGTGTATTTAGGGCCCTTGGCCAAAATAGATAGGGATTTTAAGAAATTCAGACAGGAATGGAATTTTAAATCAAGTTAGAAATTATTACTCTGCCAAAAAGAAGGCGAGCTTCTTTCTTGTAGAAAATAATATTCTTTCCACAAATAACGTATGTTTGCAACACTCTAGAAAAATTGATATTTGCTAGTATGGGCAAAAACATTAAAAATGTTCCATTCAAAACGGTATTATGGCTAGCCTATGTCAATCATCTCTTTGGGAAAGAATCTCTTCGAAAAGAGCGCTTTGCGTGAGAGAGAAAGAGAGAGACGGCGAAGTATCGATCCATTCGGTCGGTTGACGTCGATGAGAGAGCCGCCGCCGTCGTCGTCAACGCACATCGTCGACCGCCCGCCGTCGCCGTCGTCGCTATTCATTTATTATTTGCAACCACTAGACGGGTGTAAGTTTGTTTCAAAATTTCTCTCTCTCTCTCTTCATTGTTAAGCATGTTAATCGTGCGTCGATGCCCACAGGTATTTTTAAATAAGAGACAAAGCCGATTCCTCGACATCAAAACAACAACGTCGACGACGACGACGACGACGGCCATGCTCACAACCACCACCGGCTTCCCCCTCCATGAATAATTATAATAATAATGATCCAGGTGATTTTATTTTTTATTTTACAATTTGAGAACAGGTTAAGGTTATAAATTATAAAGATCATCCATTAATGGAGAGGTTCTTTTAAATCAGTTCCAACGACTTTAGACATTCCTCAATAAGTCCGAAAAACATAGTTCTGTGTGTTTGTGTATCCTTTTCTCAAACAAAAAAAAAAATCGATGTTCAAGTTCATGGATCATGAAAAGAACAATTCTTTAAATTAACCAAAAATTATGGCGGATACTTTATAGAAATCACGAAATTGAAATTAATTTTCTTTTATTCCCAAGAAATATTTTTTATTCAAAAAAATAATAATTCATGATGCGTGTTATCAAAAATCAATTACGGACTACATCTCAATTTTGTGTGTGGAAAATATAGGCTGATTTACAAATCCCAACGAATGAATGAAATTTTAAAAATAAACTTAGACTAACAAGTACTATGACTTGTTTTAAAATCGGTCAACTACAAGTGGTACTTTAAATTATTTTTTATTTTTTTTAACAAAAATTTATGGCGGGTACTTTATAGGCATTCCAAAATTGAAATTCCTTGTTTTTTTTTTTTTTTTATTTTCAAAAACTTTAATTATTTCCAAAAAAGAACTTCATTTGCTCCAACAATTTCTTTTAAATTTTGTTGTTTATCAATTTCCTAATTGAAGATTTACTATGTATATTTTGGTTTTAGCATGTAAAATTCTTGAAGAGTAAGTACTTTACTCTTGTAGTTTTTTATTTTTTTTGCATATATTAAAGTGACCAGACGTCGGATGCGGCACTATCCTGCATTGGTGATTTCTTCTTTTAAAAAAATTTACAATACTACTATATTGCAAATTAGACATTCCTTTAGTAAAAATAAGCTTTCACAGTAAAAAAATGAATGTTTAGACATTTTCTTGTTATTAGGATAATATTTTATTTGCAAATCTATCTATATTCTTGTCAAAGTTGTCAGTTTATGGTAGCTAGCAGATAGGGCCTCAAAATGCTGTCTCCTCTTATTAACACACCCCCTCTCCCTCACTAGAACCCGTTTTTGAATGAAACATAACATAAATAACCTATATTACCAATTCTTTGGGAAAAAATTATTTTTAAAAATGCGCTTCCATTCCAACTTGGAAAATCACTTTAGTCTATATTTTGATTATTTATAATATTTCAGAAAATTTCTCTATATAAAGGTTTTTTTAAATAATAAATTTTAAGTAACTTTTGTTAAATATATTAAATATTTTTTTTTTTTTGAAATATGGAGATTTTTCTTTATAATCGAAAGAAGACCCACACTGATTAAAAATAATGCCAATCGATATCTAGTCAAAATAAAGTACTTGAACAATAAGTAAACTTATTTATCACCATCATATTTTTGTTAAAAGTATTTAATCAAGTGGATGGGCTGCTTGTTCGTCTGGTCATTTAAATACCTTAAATTTTTCCATTTTAATTTCAAACTTGAGAGATCAAACTAGAAAGATTTATAAACCCGTGAAAAAGGAAATTATTTTTAGATGATAATATATGAATGTTATGTCTCTTGAGATAGAAGAAAAGATTTTATTTTGGGAAGGTTAACTTTATTTAAATCAATGACCCACTTATTTATGTTTATGTATGTATGGTATATTTAGATAAAAGAAACTCAACGAGAGTTGATATTTATTAGGCGAGGAAGGAGAGTGGAGGGGAAAGATGTTTTAGCGCCATCCATTTTCTTGTTAACTCGACATACACCCACACATAAATCTATTATAGAGCTTATATAAAAGACAAAGAATGCCTGTTTGCAATCAAAGAACTCCGAAATGAGAAGAGAATTCTCGGCTAGGGGTGAGAAACCACCTTTTCTGGGGAGGGTCTCCCATTTTAATAAGATTAACTTAGAGATATCTCCAACGTTTATTGTCTCTATTATCCCAACGATAATGGTGCAAAGGATATGGGACGTGATAACAAAGGGAGGGAGAATAGAAAAAATTAGAGAGGTGATAATATATAACGACGAGACACGAGGCGGCATTTTGTCTTATTAATTTAAAATTGAAATTTTTGAAAAATATTCTAATCTGCGTATCATAAAATAAAAAATTTTTAATAAGATACATCTAATAATCTCTTTCTCTCTTCAGTCATTTGTGCTAGGGTCTGTGTCAGACGTTGTGGGTACTTTAGAGAGTAAATTTAGTTGGTAGTTTCCCGTCATCTCCCCCAAGAAGAGACGGGATTAATAAATTTTGCCTCAACTCAATTAAACTGGGATGGAAGGAAACAAATTTCTTATATATCAAAAGATACCAAAACATGGGATCTTGACACTTTTAACCTATTTATTGTATCTAAAGAATTTTGTACTCTAAATTCATCTTCGTTCACCAGATGTTTTAGAGATTCGCTTAGATGTTTACCAGGTAGATAATTTTGTGTTTGGATAATTGATGGTGGAGATAACAGATCTGTATGGATGGTTCGAGGGTGGAGATAGACGGTATCGTCTGCGGGCCACCTGTGTATGTGAGCGATTGTGTGTGTGTGTGTGTGTGTATGGATGGTTCGGGTATTCGCCCTTGTGGATCTTTACTAGCCCATACATTCTAGCGTTGTATGAATTTTTGCACACTAATAAATTTGTCTAGCATGTTATCTCGTTGACAATTGTCTATATTTACTTTCTTCATAGTTTTTAATTGGGTCATATGTTCCTCTATCTGCTAGTATATTATAAATACATGAATCTTTTGTGGCGACTACTGACATACTGTTAGTATTAGTATTAGTATCCTTAGAGATTATGCTATTTAAGTTATAAGGCGCTTTATATGAAAGAAATTAATTTCAACTTAAAAGTTTCATTAAAATCTTTTTAGATTCTTAAGAGAATTTTTTTTAATTTTCCAGGTGGGGTGTCGTTTGTGGAATCTTTCGCTAATCAGCGTCCTCGTGCTCACCTTCTCCAATATTTTGCTCACAATTCGTCTGATTCATTCCACGGAATGTTCAACATCGACCAACCGCCTTACTCCTCCCGCCCAACAACAACAGCAACCACAGCGACCAGCGAGTACAGCTCCAGCACCGGTGACACCTGCTCCAGCATGCAACCCACCAGCCACGGATGCAACACCCCCTGTCCCCGAACTTGCTGTCGATTTACGCTTGGGGCGTTGGGATGCCCGTCATTTGTATCGGTTATTTGACGCCATCACTGTCGGACCCAGATTTGTTGAACTCTCGCATCGGTACCTGGTCTGCTTGGCCACTCAAAGCTCTTTGGAGAAACTCCATTCGTTAGTGCAAGTGGCTCATCAATGGGCGGGACCAATCAGCGCTGCTGTCTACGCCTCTGGACAGGTACTCAATGAATAGAACTGCTTGTTTGAAATCTTCGAATGCCCAGAATATTAGAAGTTGATAGTTGCTTTCCTCATTTTCTCTCTCATTTGCCTAAGAAAACTTTATACTGAGAAAGTTTATTTCTCAGAAAAGTCAGTCAAAGGATTAAATAAAAAATTGATTGACCCAACTCGAATCTAATTCCTGCTCAAATAAAACATTAAAAATAATCGTTAGGTGAAAGTTATGTGCCACCACCTGATTTTTCTTATTTTGTTTCAGGATGAATTGATGTTACTCCGTGTCTACGTAGCATACCTTCGTCGTTGTTTTCCCGCTGTTCGTGATAATGTCTCCTTTCATTTGGCCTATCCTGGGGAGCCAGCGCCTCGCCCATCCAAGGCAAGGTCCTCGCTACCATCGCCGAACTCTCTTGATTGCACTCGGCCTGAGTTGGCTCTCAATAAACTCGTTGATCTTCGCCATCCGTCAACTGCGAAGTGGCGAATCAAAAGAGCCTATCCACAGAATCATATGCGCAATCTCGCGAGGAGGAATTGTCAGGTAACGCATGAGAAATATTTTCATAACAAATTAAGGCCTAGTGGCAAATCTTTTCCTCGGTGTAAACATAAGTGTTTAGCAACGGGAACTAGAATTGCTAATAATTTAATAACTCCCTTCAATATTATTATTATTATGTCCTTTAGATTAGAACAGAGTTAGAGCTTTTGCTTAGAGGCACAAAGTCCTCGGTGGCTAGGTCTAATCAAATACAAATTTATAAATTATATAACAAAAAAAAAAAACAAACAACAATACAATTACAAAAAAAAAAAAAGAAAAAATAGAAATGTATGCTTATCAACAAATAATATGTTGATATACTTCCATCGAAAGAAAAAACATGATGATGATGATGAAACATTGCGCGCACTAACACGTGACCGACGTATTAGCCATCCCGACATTCGCCTTAAGCTGTTAAGTAAAACCTGGTCAAAACTTTAACAAGAATGGTACGACCTCAATCTATCTGAGGTAATCTCTGCGCTTGAGAACTAAATAAAATTTTCACTCAATTCTAGGACGTTAGGACTTGACAAAATTTATAATCGATTTAATCATAGGGGGCAGAGGACTATAAACTCAAGTAGTGACAGACAGACTGTTCCACAAATCAATACCATACCCTACAAACGAATGCAAACCTATATTTTTCAAATATCTTGGCTTATGAATTTTCTCCTTATGATCTACCCTGCCTAAATAATTTGGCTCCTAAAACCTTGATACGCCTTAAACATCATTTTAAATTTAGCCCATTCCCTCCTTTCTAATAAACTAGTCCAGCCTAACTCGCTAATCATTAGTACTACTAAACCTATCAAATTTCCAAAAACCAACCTAGCTGCCCTCTTTAGACGTATCTTTCAAAACTCTACCTTCCAGCTTCCTATAAGCCTTATTGATGCCTCTTTAAATTTGTCCGATTATGAATTCCCAAATATTTATAAAATTTAGATTCATTTCCATTAATCGATTAATTTTCTGAAAAAATCAGACCTCTACAACTAAACCTGACTAAATTTGATTTAGACTGGTAGAGATCCATCGAATTAGAACTACACCACTCTACAATTTGATCCAAATCTGATAAATAACCCTATCTCTATCACTAACCACTATTCTATATACGATACAATCATCCGCGCAAAGTCTTTTTGATGATTGCACTACAGAAGGCATTCATATAGATAAAAAAAAAGCACTAATCTACACTATCCTAAATCATCGCTGTCATAATATTAAACTGGATTAAATATATCGTAAATATATATTCTAAATCGATTAAAGTCTATATGGCCTTAGATGCCGAAAAGATTTTAAAAAAATTGTATAAATATAAATTTTAATCGATGTCTAAATGACCTGTGGAGCCCAAAGGCAAAAAAGGTGAGATTTTCTATTAATATTTATTAATTAAATTGTGAGAAATATTTTTAGAATTTTTTGTTTTAGATAAAAATAAATTTTGATATAAAATTTTTATTCTCTTTTTAATTTGAAATCTTTTTCATTTGACTTGGATATAAATCCTTATTTTATAATGTTTAATATTGATATATGAATTATTTAATAAACTTTCCGTCAGGTAGCAGCACTATCCAAGAACTTGGTCACTGGGATTGTCTCTTGGACAACTTTCATTATAAAACTGTCACTAGTGAATTTCGCTCTTCTTTATTCAAGCAGATCTTAAATTTTTTATTTATTTATAACAATTTTAACAATTTTCATTATTAACACATTCCATAATAATTTTGTAATATTTATATTATTTCATAAATTAGCCACTAGTTGGCAGCACCAATCAAGGACGCCTGAAAAAGGAAGACTATAGGCATCCAAATTTACAGACTAGCCGTTATGGAATATCCGCCTTCTATTTTAGTAGGCGGTCTTGATTTTGTTAATTTTGAAAATTTTAACCAATTTGACAAATTCTCAATTTAATAATCCATGAATCATTTCGATCTCTTATAAATTTTTTACTTTCTCTTATCAATATATGTAATATATAGAAAAAAATGGTTCCCAAAAATGATCTGTGTCTGTGTTTGTGTAAACAAGATTACTCAAAAACGAAAAATTTTATATTTAAGCTATGTCCCCAGGTCGCTTGCACTTCTAAGCTTTTGAATAAAATTGGCTGACGAATAGTAATACTTTAACTCATTTTGCACCTCAAAATACTTTTTAAAGCTTTATTCGATTTTCTCAAAATATTCTTTAACGATTTTGATTAAAATTCATTAAACAATTATTTTTTAAGAACATTTTTGAAATGTATTTATCTTCTCCTCCTAAAATTATTTGGGTCCCACTTTATTCTTGAACCTTTTTAGATTTTTTATTGATTTTTTCTTAAACTATTCTATTTGACAAATTCCTAATTTTGATTAAATTGACTCTATATATATCATAAATTAGATAATCTTTAAGATTGAATAATCATTTCAACTCAAAATAGTGTGGGGACCCTAATTTAGAATTTTAAGAAAATAGGACAATTCATTGCCTTGGTAACAAAATATAAAGTTTTTTAATTCCTATGTTTTATAATAAATGAGATTTAATTCTAGATTTAATCAATTTAATAAATTAATTTAATTTAAGTGAAGAACGTCCAGTGGTGGCCATCGATATTTAATGATTTAAAACCATACAAATGGAAATTGTCAATCTCTAAATGGCCTCTGTAGTTGAAAAAGAGTATAAAAAAAAATAATTTAATTTTTTATATTATTAATAGTTGATTAATACACCGAAACGAAAAATCTGTAAAAATAAAAGATAATATAAAATTGTGATCTAGGGCGCTCGACGCAAAAAATCTCCTGGTGTGAAAAAAAACCACATCACATAACTTTTATTATGTTAGGCAAGAGAAAGTTGTGTGATGTGCCGCTTTCACATCAGAATTTTTATTTTCTCAATCAACCGCTAGCTGGAAGCACTAATCAAGAACGCCTGCAACTGAAACATGAGGCATTTAAAATTACAGAGTTGGCATGAGTGAATATCCTCTTTCTTTATTGATAGGCGTTGCTGGCAAATGCGGTAAGATAGTGAAATAAAAGAAACAAAACTTTTAATAGTAAAAAATAAATACAGAATAGTAAAAATTATCTTATTTTTTAATATTAAAAAAAAAGAAAAGATAAAGAGCACTTGTATTATTCTCTAATACAAGATATCAATAGACTTTTGTTTTCTGGTAAAATTTGTGTCCTAATGGTATTGATAAAAGATAATAGATAAACATGTTGAATCAGTAGCAGCAATAATTATTCTTTGGAATCTCTCCCTATCCAGATGTAACATTGTATTTCATTCACCCATTAAATAATGGTGGTCGATTCTTAATGCATTTTTAAAACCTTAATTAAATTATTTGAATAATTAAATTTTAAAATTTATTTAAAAAATTTTTTTATTTTTTAAAGAACCGAAACCAGCACTAAAATGAAATTGATGAGTTCCCCATCTGAAAAATTATGGGTAAATTTTTTATTTGACCCTCTTTTTTTCTTGTAACCTTCTTAACATAAACTATATTTCTGTTGAATCAATTACATTAATATTTTCTTCTTCGGCAAGAGAAGAATCATCTACGTCTCTAGCGACTCCCCGTCTAATTAATAGGAAATTTGATATATAAGTTCCAAGAATTTTCTCTAACCAAAATGTTTGTTTAATTAAATTATTAGCAGAAAGAAAATCAGTTTACTCTATTTTAAATCTAAAAGTTCCAATTTTAAATTATATTTTATTTTTTTTTTATAAATATCCTAAAAAAAAAAAAAAAAATTCGGAAAAATTACTCCATCATAGATATTATAAAGGAAGACCAAGTTTTTGGGTAAAATAAAAAAATTGGTTCTTCTTATATTAAAAAACAAATAACTTGCATTAACAAATTGTAATTTGTTGAATTAAATTTTAAAATATAAATATTACCTTTTTTATATATATATATTATATTATTATTTTTTATATGGTTCAAAGATTTTAATTAAATTTTGTTCAAATTACAAATACAATATAATTATTTTCAAAAATATATTATTTAATGTAATTTATTGAATCGATATGGCGTTGTATTTAAGCAACCAATCAGATTTAAGAATTTATTTTAGAGGTTGGGAGCATCCAAAGAATAGAGCTACCGATTCAGCATGCTTTTTTTAGAACTTTAGCCAATATAATTTAAATAAATTATATCGTTCACATTTGGAAGTGAACGACCAACATAGATCATGAAGTCAGAGCTTTTCCTTTTCTAAAGGATATGAGCATCCTTTTAGTTCTAATAAATTGTTTTTCTCAGGGTCAGTACGTGTTCGTGACTGATGTGGACATCATCCCATCGGAGAGTCTGGCTCCACGCCTGGATGCTTTCCTTCGAACATCTCGGTGCTCGGCATCCTCTGGACTCTGCGCCTACGTCATACCCACTTACGAATTGGATCAAAGAGTTCGTTTCCCTGTCAATAAATCCGATCTGGTCCGATTGGCCAAGAAGGGCTTGGCTAGGCCCTTCCATCATAAAGTCTTCATCTATAATCAATTCGCCACCAATTTCTCCAGGTTTGTCCGAAAATGAGAATTTCTCCCTTTGTCTCTTTCCCCAAAGTTTTATATAAACCTTTAAGAAAGCAAATTGAATAAATCCACTCTTAGCATTCGCTTCAATTTATCAAATTTTGACTTAATACTTAGATTTATTTTTTTTTAAGGGGAAAAAAATCCCTTAATTAAAGGCATAAAAGCCTCAAATCCTAACAAAAAATCATTCCCCGGTTGGTTACCCCTGGTGTATTGTGCACTGTTGGGGCACACACCAAATCCCATCACTAGTTTCGGGATCAATGGCCCATTCCTAGTGGACTTTATTTTTGGAATGAGTTCACCTCTCTACCCCACTTCTCTCCTCCCTCCTCTCTCCATCCTAACAAAAAACCAGCGCCAAAAAAAAAAAAATATAATATTTATAATATAATAATTGAGATACTTAATTTATTTATTTTTAATTATTTTAAAATGGCATTTATCGAAATTTTTCTGAATTTCTTTTGGGAAATTAAATCTCTCCCAGGTCCTGTCCCTTGGTGCAAAGTTAGAGATCTCGCTTCAGTGGATCGCTTCCCATCCTGAGCGACAAAAATTTATTTTAAAAGGTTTTTCTCATATATATATATTCACATGAATCAGATATAAATAAATAAATGTATGTCCCGAAGTGGCAATTTGAAGCCACATATGATAAGAGTCGCTTGATCCACCAGCAAAATATACACTCAAAAAATTATTTTATTAAAAAAATTTATTTATATTATATTGACTACCAATTTAATAGAAATAAAAAAAGACGAAGTCTAAATGGCCTCAGATGCCTAAAAGACTTTAAAAAATTTAATAAAAGTTAATTAAAGGTGATAAATGGCAATCGTTAAACACGTTTATTTAATTCAATGAATTATTTCTTAAAAACCTTGATCTATTCGATCGGCAGCATCAGGCCATGGAAGTCCCAGGAATGGAACCCAGAATCTCCAATCTATTCCATTGTCTTAATTACTAAAATTATAAAATGTTCCTTGATCATCGTCTCTCCCCCTCTGAGAAATCATTTGCACTCCCAGGTGTGCTTGCACCCCTGGTTTGGAAAGAAATATGGATCAACAACAGGCAAGAAGGACATTCTTAAAAATTATTGTCCACAAATCAGGCCGGGGTGGAGGAGGTGCACACTTACACAAGGGCGGCATAGACTACTCGCCTTAAAAAAAAAATTTATCAATAGATAATCAAAAGAATAATTAAAAATCTGGTATATCTTAACGAACATCACACAACTTACTCTTATCTAAGTTAAGGAAATTATATTGGATACCAATTAATATAAATAAATATCTAAATGGAATCAGATGCCGAAAAGACTAAAAAAAACAAAAAGGTGAGTGATGTGCTGACACACTAGATTCTTTGCCCCCTAGATAGCCGTTCTCTAATTCATCTCTTAATAGAACAATGTACAGTTGAAAAGCGACGAGGGTATCTAGCTTAAATATAAAGTTTGAGCCTCGAACACACATACACAGAGAGAGATTTGATTTAATTTGATTTTATTATATACCTTTGTGGGCAAGAGCTGAAAAGATCCATTAGCCCTAATGAAAGATACATCTTCTTCATAAAGCAGTAATCTTGACCTAGGCCTATACATTGGTAGTAAGAACCGTGCAAGTGTGAGTAAATTTAATTACTAAGTTAAAAAGTTAATAGAAGTCTTAAAATTTAATCCTCTCAAAGCGACCAGCCGGCGAGGCCCGTCCTAACCCTAACTGACAGGGAAGATGCTGGAGAGTCCAATCCACAGACGAATAGATTCAACAACTGAAACAATCCGCTGTTTTGGGAATCTAAAGGCTGAATTCTTGATTTTTGAGCCCAAATACTCAAAGAGGTTGAGCAAGTACCTAGGGCAGACTCCCGGTATTGATCATGTCAACCTCAGACAAGCCAAGAACCTCATTTCGCCCTCAGCCACCCAAGACTTCTCTAAGATGGAGACAGGTGTGTGAATCTCTTCTCAATCGGTGAACGAACCTAACCGCATAATTTGTAATCTATTCATTAAAGTACTGGTCAGGTCCGTCATCACCACTGAACCAGAGTGAAAATAGGGAAACACCAAGGCCAGCACCTATCTAGAGAGAGAGAGAGAGAGAGAGAGAGAGCAGACCATTTTTTTAGACTTAGAGGTCCTCAATTTCCGTTGAAATCTCGACATCCATTTTTTTTGCGATCGCAATACTTTCTCACTATATATTCCATATAGATAATAAGTAAAAATCTGGTGTGAGGGCCTTACATTAGGTAAGAGAAAGTTGTGTGATATGCCGCTGTCACACCAGATTTTTAACTTGTTATTGCTCAAGAAAATTTTTTTATCTCGGTGTTTATCAAATATTTTTGTATTATATTCACTGCTCGTGCTTTTTTGTTATTTATGCGCCTCTAATGGGGGAAGGAACACACACACACACATAGATAGTTTGGAATCGCTAGACTAGACCATCTCATTATATCTAAAATTTTGAGTTATTTTTAAAACGCAAATAGCATTTGATTCTAGCCTTTTACTTTCTCTTACCTCTATATGAAATATATAGTGAGATCGAAATTTCAATGGATATACACGTTTTTAGGTCCTCTGAGTTTTTTTACTCAGAGTCTAGCTGTCTGTCTGTGTGAGCGTATGAGTGTCTGTGAACAAGATTTCTCAAAAACTAAAACGTACGAGGCTGAATTTTTTATTTAGGCTAGGTATCCTCTTCGCTTGCGCTTCGAAATTTTCGAGTAAAATGACTCTATGAATACAAGTTCTTTACTGATGTACTTTTTTAGTTTTTCTTGATTATCTCAAAATTCGCTCTAATGATTTTTTATTAAAATTCATAAACAAATTATTTTTTAGAAGATCTTTGAAATGTCCTTATTCCACCCAAAATTGTTTGAGGCCCACTTTACTCTTGAACGTCGTAACAATACTGTAGATTTTGAACGTACAGGGAAAGTAGAAATCTGGAAAGTATCTACTTCTGCTGTTTATTTAAAAATTAAATAAAAAAAGAAATTTAAAATTTCTTTCTCAGCGATGAGGTGTTGACTTGGTGAATGTGCTGATCGACTCGGGCTCGACGTGGCCGGTCTCTCCGAAAGGCGTTCTGCCAGTAGAGTTGTGGCTGTCGAATGTTGGGGTCGATATGATCCGATCAACTCCTGACGGTCGACGAATGAATAGAAGTATCACCCGATGAGTGAATTTTTCTGGGTCTGGTTCGAGGAGCCCATCAATTTGGCGGAGAGGAAGGGAGTAGGGGATTTCTTGAAATTTTATAAAAAATTATTTTTTATAATATAAAGAATATAAACTAGAATTCACTATTTAAAAAAAATTCATATAAAAAAATTAAAATTTATTAATAAAAAAAATACCATTAAATTTTCTTTTTTAAAATAAAAAACACAGCACGAAACAACCCAAAAAGACCTTGGTCATTGCGACGTTTTTAGGTTTTTTGTGAATTTCTCTTAAACCATTCTAACAATTTTGATTAAATTGGCTCTACATATAAAAAATTAGATAATCTGTAAGTCCTATTAATCATTTTCATATAAGTATGGGACCCTCAAGGACCCCCCTAAAAGCTTGGAAAACAAACAAAGTGCGAGTCATGCGTTTCTCATTTATTAAACAAAATAAATTCAAGTTGGGTGCACATTGGGGCCAGACGCAAAAATCTAGTGTGATAGCACATTACTCAACTTGCCTTACTTTAAGGTAAGAGAAAATTGGGTGATGTTCGTTTAGTCACACCAGATTTCTTCTTTCTTTCTCTCTCTCTCTCTCTTAAAGGGACTTAAGAAATGAAGGACATTAAAAGAAGTAAGAGAATGGGGCGAGAACTTCATTTTGTTTGTAAGTCTATTATGAGAGAGGGAGAGGGAGAGGGAGACTAGCAACAAAGGCTCTTAAGCCCCTTCAAAATCCGTTTATAGCTCTAAGCAGTATTCGCTGTTATCTATATAGAACATTGAATAATCGGATAAACTCAGTCAGTATTTGTCAAACTCCTCCCACCCCTCCCCATTCCGCCTATACTCTAGAATAAGTAAAAAAATAAAAACAAAAAAAAAAAGGGATTAACTTAGAAAATGTCAAATCAATCCTCCACATTGATCAATATTTCATTTAATCTTTTTATTTGGTTAGTTTTAATAAAAAGCAGGGGAACGATCTATCTCGATAGGAACAACTTTGCCAAGCAGTTATTAAATTATAGTAGCTCCAGCCTTTGGTGGAGCTTCGCACCGTGTGGACCAGTATTTTGGCAATCCTCTGCTTTTTTGAATTTATAGAAATTTTTTAAATTACTTAATTGGTCTTTTTGCTTTCCTGCACTCTTATATATAAGATATATAATAGTATAATAAATAGTAAGGGAAAACTCTTATGATCATGAAAAATTTAAGCTCCCAATTTTAAAAAATATTTTTACGTTTCAAGATAAAAAGGCCACAAAAAAAGCAAAAAATCTCAATATGTTTATGTGTAAATATATGTGTGTACTTTTATTTTGGCTTTTAGCTCTAACCTAAAATTAATGAAACTTAACAACTTTATTGTCCTAGGAGCGCCTAAAAAGAAATCAAATTTTAAATCGGGACCCTCAATATTTTTCAGCATCCTCTCGGCCAAAACTTTTGAAATCCAGTATAACAATTAAAACGCTTGTCGTCAGCCCTAGACTGATTATAATAACAATTCGTTGATCGGGAGCGGATTTAATCTAAAAAAAAGTAGAAAAAAATAAATAAATAAACTTACCTCACCATAGAGAGAAAACTTTTTGAAATTTTATTTAATCTCTTTGATTTTTTTAAAATTGAAATAACATAAATAGATTTCTTTATCCAAACAACAAACCCCCCCTTGTGGCCGAGAGGTTAAAGATATTGACATTGTCAATTAGTGATAACTTTAAAAGCCAAGGGGTATGGGTCGGGATCCCAGGCAGTTCGATGAAAATTTATTTATATCAATTGGATACCAATGTCTGATTATATGTATCATAATTAATATATAGGGTAGTCGAAAAAGTCTTTTCGTATTTCTAATCAAATTTCAAGTAATTTTTTTTATATTGATAATTAACTTTATTGAACTAAATATGTACCATTTTGGTCGACCACCTTTTGCC
>JAAAKE020080713.1:0-24211 GCA_010014785.2 Anisolabis maritima | reverse complement strand
TACCCAATGCAGTTTCTAAAATGTTAAATAAAAAAAAAATATTAAAGAGAGATAATAAAAAAATAAAAAAAAAAAAAAAAAATAACGGACTTTGTTTGAAATAGTTGATGTTTTTCAAATAACGGCCTAGAGACTGTAAAGCATCAGTGTATATATATATATATATATCGTTTAAGATAAAACATTTTGGCGAGATGAGTTTGTGTTGGTGGGGCGCGCCCCCCTACCCCCCCTCTGGACTCGAATCAGGATTTCCCGCATTCGCTGCAGATGTGCTTCCTCTATACCAGGACGCAAAATATTTCATCAATATTTGGAGCCTTCATATATATATATTGGTATATATCAATATAGCCCTAATATTACTTTTGAGGAAAACATAATTACTTTCGCACATAATAATAAGAATTAGTCACAATGACTTCCTTATTTTGGAAAAGTTTTACATCCAAGCTTCAAAATTATGTGTTCAAAAAAATGTGAAAAAAAAAAAATATATATAATATATTCAATTAGATGTTTCGATCGCAAGTCGTGACCCACTTGTGGCTTTATTTTGATGATGTGATCCCGAAGAAGGTAACAATTTGCGATCAAAACGTCGAACAGAAAATATATTGAGTGCATCTATCGATTTTGTCCCAATAACATCCTTCTTAGAAAATTTCTTCTAATTATTTCCACGTATACTAGTTATTAAAGGATGATTGGTTAGAATGCCAAAAAAAAAAAAAAAAAAAAAAAAAAACATTTTATAAACATGTTGAAAATCAGTAGTAGTAGAATTAGTAGGTAGGTAGATGTTCACGTAAAGAAAGTCATTTTTCACCCAAGGGAGGGGTTTAGAATAAATTAAAAATAATCTAATCTTAAAATCTTGGTAACATAAGTTTTTTTCAGTCAGGTTTGTGTGGAAAAGTCAACGTCAATTAACGCGCTTATTTCTAGATAAGATCACAAACTCAGAAGCAGTCTAGTACTACACTTATTGTGCTTTTATTATTATCATCATTTGCTTTAGGCTAAACTAATATCCAAAAAATAAAAATGTAAAATTATTACTATTAGTGTTAGGAAGTTTTGAATAAACGTTATGTTTTGTTATCGATACGAATGAACAATTGAAAAACTCCTCTACTAATTATTATTTAAACTTGATATAGGAAGTCATATATTTTTTTTACTTTCCTGACTATATATGTAGATATGAAATACAATGGGTACAAATACAAAATTAATTTGTTTATGTTTGCTAGAAGGTAGGCAACCCAAATGACTAATGGATTTTTCGATTAATTGCTCCAGAGCTCCTCAGTTGTTAATTTCTAAGGTGATTCACAATTGTGCATGTGCTCTAGTCTAGTTCTGGAACAACTAATCGAAAAACCGATTAGTTTTTGCACCCTATGGTATATAGGCCTAAATATATAGGGTTAAGTTATCAAATTTGATCTCTTCCCCTCTTTCACGGTCTACGTCCAAATAACATGAAATTGAGTTTACAAAAAAATTTTGTATTTTTGTTAAGGTCACTTGAGAAAGAGAAATCATCTTCATTTTTACTTCTTGAATTTTTCATTTTCCCATTACAAAGATAATACTTGATAATCCCTTTTGAACTTTTTATTAGATTAAACAAGCTATGCTATATATAGGGTTTATTCTATTTAACCCAACTCAGCCTAACCCTAGAATACTTCTCGCAGGCCACCACCCCTCTTTATTCGCACATATCATTCATTCGTTATCATGCCAAGATAAAAGCAAAGCCCTAGTGGCCTTTATATAGAGGGCAGCCAACCATCCTTGTTTCCAAACCCAATGATGACTAGTTGAGTTAGAGTCAACAGACAAAATGCTGGGGCTTTATGAATCATCCCAATGCCAAAAAGATTAAGTCCAGAAAACAAAAAATGAAATTTGATTTTAAATAGAATGTGAAAAAGTAAAATTTTATTCTTATTCCTAGATTTAAAAAATATTTGTCTCCTCTGGGAATAAAGTTATGCTAGAGCGAATAAAATTTGTTTAATAATAACATATTTAAAAATTTATTTTTTAACATTTTCCCAACAGATAAATTTGTTGAGGTGAAAGGGAACATGATGTGATTATTTTTGATGAATTTATAATAATAACAACAACAAAGAAGGTGAGGAAGGAAGGACATTTCGGGCTGAGAGAGAGAGAGAGAGAGGGAGGCGTGATCAGGCATCGAACCGTGGACTCACGCAACATAAGACTTAATGGTCTGCCTATCTAGCTAAACTTTTCAACAGGGACAAAATAAAATGACGTACATTAAAGATGAAAAATTTCTCTTCATCAAATGTGTACATCTGAATTGATGAAAGGATGTCTGTCGGAATGTGTGTGTGCAGTCAGGGGCGATTCCTGTACTTTTCCGGGGGACAAAAATTGAGTCTGAGAATGGAAATGAAAGCCAATCAATTTATAATAATATAAAATAACCTCACAGAACTCAATTTTATTGTTTGTAGTTTATAGTTTGTTTTTTTTTTTTTTGCTTTTTTTTTTTTGTTACCAACCATTCGTTTGTTTATTTTATCTGCTTTCTTATTTTTTTTTTTAAGTTTTTATTTCTATTAAAATTATGAGACAAATCTTATTATAATAAAACTAAATGAGAAATTAGTTTCTGTCCCTCAGAGATCAGTTGGTTTCCCGTTCTAAGCGAGAAAATTTAAAATTGTGAACGTTTTATTCAATGAAAAATTTTCCAATGCTAAAAGATTAAATATAAAATTATAATGGAAAATGGCCTCAGATGCCAAAAATCTAAAAAAAAAAAAAAAAAAAAACTCTTAAGACCGAAGAAAATCAGTAGTTTATTTCCGGTTAAACAATTTTTCCCTTGAGAAGATATTAAAAAGTAGTTTCATACGTTGGTTCCTAGAGGTATCCCTCCAAAATCAGGGTGTGCTTGGAATTGCTAAACATCAACGATCCTGGTGGGATTTCTTCCTTTACAATTCTCTACTAGTCCAACTTAAAATGATTAAAACAAATGTTTCTCTTTGTAATTTCTTTAGAAGATGGCGAAAGATGCAAAAATTTTAGAAATATTTTCCAAATTGGGGCAAAATCAGAGTCTAGAATTGATTTTTCAACTCTCATCTATAATCGCTTATTTCGGCATTAATTAAGTTAAAGAATAAATTAACCGATTTCGTGAAATTTAAGGTAGATTCTAGGACATCTTGGAACCAAGACAGGCTTAAAAGATATGCAGCTGGCATTATTTTATTTTCCCTTGAAGGCTTCCTAAACCTGGAAAGATATGGACTAAAGAAACTAGATTATAAAGATTTTATCACATTTTATTCTATACGATAATTATAAATGATTAAGTAATTTTTTTAATAAATACGGTTTAGTTTTTAGTAATAAAATGAAATTAAATTTGAATATATAAATATAATTAATTTTTGTTGTTGTTAGTTTTTAATATTGAAGATTCTTCACGTTTTGACTAATTGTATATTTTAATTCGTTTATCCAACCAAATGTATTTATATTAATTATTTAAAATAAATTTTATCATGATTCTTGAATTATGAAATAGAGCCTTGATTTGACTAGGGGGCAGGGGTCTGTAAAAAATTGGGCTTGGCACCACACCAACATGTCTTGGAGAGAATTATAATAATAATCCGTAAGGAGAGGGTGAAATAACAAAATAAGCGTCTTCCTTGCATGCTTTTCGTTAAAAAAAATAACTCAAATTTACTTATTTCAATTTCCTTTCTCGTACCTGAGTCATCTAAGATAAAACAAAGAAAAAAATATTAGCTCTCTGACTCTCTTATTTTACCGTAAGAATAAAAAATGATAAATGATAACTTTAAAAGAATTGGTTTTCAACTTGACGCATGCGGAGAGATAATTTTTCCATAAAAATAAATCAAATCTAAAGATATGATTTTGAATTAGCGGAGGACCTCTTTTAAAAGTTCTAATGAATTTCTATGGGGCACATAGAAAGGAGTCTCCTGGCAGAGAAAGCTTCAAATGCTGCTTTATCGATAAAAAGACAAAAATAAAGGGTGAGAAAGACGAAGTCATGGGTTGAATTAATAAAATTTTAACTTTATCTTTTTGATCTGAGAATATAAAATTTAAGACCTTAGTTTAAGTGAAATAGTCGAATGATTTTCCTCTGATGAGATATTTTTACAGAGCTGAAGAAGTTCAGAATAAGTGATCAATATTGCCAAAAAAAAAAAAAAAAAAAAAAAAAACATGATTAAGTTCGAAAGAATGCGGTCGAAACCTCAAGGTGGGAATAGTCAGTAAGTTCGATTTGGATCCAGCGACGTAACGAGAGTGAGGCTAATGAGCCCCGGTCCCTTCAAAATATTATATTTTCCGGCGAATTTCATGCCAAAAACTGGCCAGATATTAGAAGGAAGAAAGAAATATAACATAATAGAAAGATCAGGCCAATATAATCTATACAATAAGAGGTGAGGTTCTGGTCATAGGTGGACCATCCTCAGACTAGGCATTGTTTCGAATAAATTATAAAAACCTGCTCTGTTTCTTTCTTCCCATAACATCCAGGATGACTTATCAATTGCTAGTTAGTTTGTTCTTGTAATTTCAAAAAGATTCTTTTTTATCTCTTCTTCGGCATCTCAGATCATTTAGATCAGATTCTTGATCGCTGGTCTGTCAGAAATTTCTGCCGGTCCGCAGAGAAATAACATTTAAAAAATTTTCATTTTCATAAGTTTTCAACATGAATTTGGCTTATTACTAATTTATTTTGACATAAATGCTTCAAATTTATTTATAAATTGATGGATATTTTTTATTTCAGATTGTACTTGTTCAATGTAAAAAATTATTTATTTATTTAAGGAAATTTTTTCTTTAATTTTTTACCATAGCAGTGCGCGAAAAATGTTGGAACTGCTGATTTAGACTACATCCATTCATCATCATTTAAATTAATTGGTAGTCTATATATACACGGTATATATAGTTCAATGCACCCATCATTTCATATTTGACACCAAAATTTATTATATTCTTTGATCTAAGGTCCTAGATACTATGTTGCTCCATATTCTGGTATAAAATTGTCTTGATGAAAACATGGATCGAGGGACTGAGATTATAATTTCTTTCTTTCATCTCTCTCTCTCTCATGTACCACCGATCAAGAACCGATTATTTTTGAATATATTAAATTAAATTGGCGTTATTTCATCTACTTTTCAAAAAAAATTTCTTTCAAAGGATGACCATTTCTCGTATATATATTTTTTCCGTTTTCGTTTATTTTTTCTCTGTTTTTCTGTTTTCGTGTTGATGTGAGAATGTCGTGTTGTCGATCGAGATAACGCCCCTTCGGTCGTCCGCAGGCCTTTTTATCTGTCACGCATATCGCTTGTGTGTTTGAGGGGGGGGGGGGGGGTTAGGGGGGCCCTTCATTTTTGGAAGCCACCTGCCGTGGGCGGTTTGACACCCCAAGGTGTCTACAAACCCCCTCACTTGCGTTATTATACTTATTCTTGTTATTAATATACCCACCACGTGATAGACAAGGAAAGAGAGAGAGAGAGAGAAAAGTCGCAGGTGTTTTTTTATTATATTTAAATAATATTTTAATTTGAAAATAAACGCTCGGAGGCAAATAAAAAAATAATTATATTAATGACTATATTTATTAAATAAAGGAATTTTATTCGAAAAGTTGCCTTCGTTCTTTTCTTGTTTTTTTTTTTTTTATTTTATATGGAAACATCAGATTTGAAAAAAAAATTGATAAAAAAATAATAATAATAAATTATATACATCAAAAAATTAAATAAATAAATAAAGATCTGATAATGATGTTGAAAGGCTACATCCGGAGATTGAAATAAGCATCCTCAGATTTATATTCGAGAAATTATATAAATTATATATATACAAAAAATAAATATAGAATCTTTTGTTGGCGTTGAAAGTTTCTGAATTATAAATATATGATTAATTACTAAATCCCTAAATTGGGAGTGTGAGGCTAATGTGTTAATATAATATTTTTTATTCTCCACTGCTAATAACAATTATCTCAGTAACCATCAAAAATAATAGCTATTATTATATGTAGATATGTTTGTATTATGAAATGCAAATAGTAATCAATAAATATATATAATTAAAGCTTGAATTAATGAAATCGAATAGACAATATATTTTTGTGACTCTCACTTATGTAATTAGTTATATAATAAAATTTTAAAAAAATTTTGAATTTTTTTGTTATCTAATTATCATCGTTTAGTAGTTACTGTACATATGTCATTACAAAAAAATAAAATCTACTTTTGATCTTTATCAAACTAATAATTTGCTTAGAGGATAATTTTTTCTTTGTCTCCCAGTGGAAAGGTGAGAATATTTCATTCACTAACACAATGACACAAATTGTAAAAGAGAGAGAGAGAGAGAGAAGTTGGAATTATAAAATTCCTCTAAATGATAGATGTTTATATTCACTTAAGTGGGCAACACTCCTTTGGACCACCTAGTCAAAGTGCTCCGCCCCCTGGTCCCTTTTAAATAATTTCTTTAATGAAGAAGATGAAGAAATGTTATGTGGAATTAGGAATTTTCAAAAGTAGATTACCTCATCACTAAGAGTTTCTTTCTCAAATATAAATGTAATTCATTTCAACGAAGTCCCCAAATGGGGATTGTGAGAATTAGTCTTATTGTTACCAGAAATCTATATTAGACGTACGATATATATATTATTTAGTCTCATTAATCTCTTATTTTCTTATGTCAATGTGAATTTTGCAAAATCCTTAGATTTCATATGTAGATCTCTGTTTTTATATTGAGAAAGGGATTGAAGGTCCAAAAGCACTGCTTCCATTTGAGAGACTTACTTCACCCAGAAAGACTTAAAAAAAAAAAACAGATATAATTCCCAAAATAAAAATTAAAAAGAATAACAAAAATAGTTGAAAATTTTATTCCTTAGGGGAGAAAGCGAACCATTGATGATTGCAAGCTTCTACTCCTACTCCAAGGGACAGGGACAATCTGCGATTTATTACTTGTTTAGAGTCGTATCTTCACCACTAAGATCTAAAATTCCAAAAAAAAAATTTAGTTTTTAATATGATTTTTATTTATTATTATATTCTTTTATCAACCTGAGAAAAAAATATTAATTGAGGATATTTAATTCTTTATATCGTTCAAAGATCTCCATAAAACTCATTTTTCTAAAAAAAAAAAATTATATCTTTATTTGCATAAAATTCTATAAAAAAAAATTCTTTTTCAGGTAAATTTATATTTAAGAACAAAAGAATGTTTTTTTAAGTATCCATCTAACCACGCTAACATTTTTTCTTTGTGTGTATTTGACGGAGTTTTTATTATTTACTATATTAAATAAATATCACAAAGTGGATCAAACATTTACACCTCAGACACATATCTAGATAATTATTTGAAACTTTTTTTTTTTTTGTTTCCTCTTTAGCACGAAATATTAACGCCCTGTTTAATGGGAGTCCTAAAGCAATATACTATGACATTCAGAGAAAAAAATAATTTTGTAGAAACCTATTTAAAATTCAAATTCTTATATTATATTAAACTTGGATCTATCTCTCTCTCTCTCTCTCTCTCTCTCTTGGTATTGATGTCTGATTTTTATTAGGTCGAATGGAATGAATCATCATCATTTCGCATTCAATTAAAAAAAAAAAAAAAATAGGGAGTGGAGAGAATGAATAAAAAAAAACCATTAGTAGAGTGAAAAAGGAGATGAGAGACATTTTTCCAATCGAAAAGGTCATTTAAAAAATTTAGGGGGAGGCAACCGGGTGTAAAAAAGGTCAGACAAAGATCAGGTGACATCTCTATCTATGCTTGGAGGGGTTGGTTGGTTATTAGCCGTTAAAATAATCATAATCATAATTTATAATACTTGTATCTCCTTCTAACAATTGCACAAGAAATTAATTAATTAGTCAAATCATTAATCTTTATATGTGTATTTTCTTTCAAAAAAGTTCTTAGAGGAAAAAAATTACGATGAAATAAAAAAATCATAAAAGCAAAAGTTGGTCAATCCTTTCTATTCAACCCCCATCGCCTCCCCTCCGCCTTCACAAACAAAAAAAGTTGAAATATTGCCTGCATATTGAATTTTTAAAAAAATACTAAAAATAAAATAAATATTTACAATCAATTTAAAAAAAATTTTATAATCAAAATTCCAATTTCAAAGGTTTCCTCCTCGATTCCATCTGCCTACATACAAAACATTGGAATTGTAGTTTTCCCCACCTGCCTTAATCAACTTATTCTGATTTGAAAATTATTTATTATAAACAATTGAAATAAATAAAAAACGTAAACCAAATTTAAAGACGAGCACTTCAAAATTTTTTGTAAACTCTATTATTTGATTCTTATAAAAAGGTGTGTAGTTTTATTTGGCAGGGGGAGGTATAGGTGTCTGAAAGCAAGCAAAGGCCTGATGGTCGTCGTTGGTCTTGCATGTTGTTTCTGTCTGTCGATTGAATGGCAAGTGACCCTCTCTCACACATACACACACACCGACCATGTCCGGTCACGCAACTCACTCTTATAATATTTATATATATTATATATATATATATATATACACCGCTGCGATCTATGGACATTTTTTTATGCTTTATGTTTTGCCGCCTGAAAATAAAAAATAAATAAATAAATATAGGGTAATAATAATTCGAGACAAATGGATTATATTATTTCTCTTTCTTTTTATTAAATGTTTATTTCATTCAAACCTCACGTGAATTCACACATCAACTTGATTTTAATCTCGTCTAGATATATAAGTGATGTATAAAATATAATTTTTAAAGAGATTAAAATTATTATTATAGATATCTATTCTCAACTTGAATATAGAATATTAAAGAACCTATTTCATTAAGAATCGATCAGAAATCGAAATGTTTGAATTTACCTTATCTTCAAATTTTATTGCGGATTTTGAGAAAATCGAAAAGAATATTTAAATAAAATACTGATTGATTGATTTTATTGAAAAACTTGAATTGTCCTATCCAACAGGAGTTAGTAATAGCTTATTTTTGTGGCCTTTTTTTTGACTCGGGGGATCACAAAATGTGTATTTCCATTGAATTCTCGAATCGAATTTTTTTGCGATCATCTATATATACATATATATATATATTTCATATATAGATCAATAGGACGATTTTTCATTTAATAGCTTAAAATAATCTCTATGTAAATATTAGTTTTTATTTCTTATTAGAAAAAAAAAAAAAAAAAAGATTAAAGATAAAAAAGCAAATTGCAAACGCACTGTGTGAGGTCCTCATACTGGTTTCTACTTTTCTTTCATGCATACTTATTTAAAAATAATTAATTACTGAATGGTATAACGTTAGATTCAAATAGAATAATAAATAATAATAATTATTGACGTCACAATTATTTAAGTGTAAAGACCTAAAGAGCCCTAAAATTTCCTAGAAAATATTATTTCTATAAAAATTAGTACGTTTTAAAAAATATAATGTCTGATCCTTAGAGAAAACCCTTCAGGTAAATAACAAAAATAAATTATTGGCTAATAAAAAGAACAATATGCGCCATCTATTGAGTGAATTTGGAACTTATTAGTTGATTAATGTTATTAAAAATTTTTGTATTCACTGAAATTATTTAAAAAATTTCCTAACTGAATTTGTCTTGGCGAACTCCGACTTCTATACCTCCGAAAAAATGGTTGATAACAATATTTTAGTTTTTATTTGAAATAAGTAAGTGATGTTCTTTTGCGATTATTCCTCTCCCTTCCTGGCCATACATAGAACGCGGTCATTTCTTATTCTTTGCTTGATTTGATTTAATTTATTTTTATTATAATTTAAGAAGATAGTCTTTTTTTCGATTCCATAAATGTTGATTTTTATTCTTTTTCTTTCTCCCTATCTATTGGGATGTCGGGGAGGAGGGGGGGTATATAATTCAGGCCCATTTGATGCAATTTGGTTCGACAACCATTTTCAGTAGGGGGAAGGGGGGGGGGGAGTTGCAATGACAGGGACAAGACGACAGTGGGGTGGGTGTGGATGGTGGGCAATGAGACGAGCACTCAAACGGATAACTCGTGTCAGACACACATAAATTACCAAAACCCCAAAATACAACCCTCCTCGTTGTTCTCGTCGTCTATGCCAGTGTATGTTGCTGCAGAGGGTGCAATTGTTCTCTTTGGGGTGGTTGTTCAACTCGTCACACTCATACCACTCTTATAGAATACAGTGAGAGAGTATGCAATTCTAGATTTTTCACCAAAAGTAAAAGCCCATCTTGTTAATTAGTATAGCTGACAAAATCAATCTAGCTGTCCATGTTTATAATAATATTTTAATTAGCTGTGCGACTTCTCTTCATTTCCCGTTTCAATTATGAATTTAAATGAAATAAAATAGAAAAGATGCAAATTTCTGTAGATATGCGTCAGGCTTTCATCTAACGAGATGTTTGTCTTCTTCTTTTTCATATAAAGAAGCAAAATGTCGTTGTAAGGCACGATCATTGTTGAAACGTGCTCTTGAAAAGTTAAGTTTAATGACCGAGTCTGTCAAGTTTATTTTTTTTTATAGCTAAACTCCCTAACAATTGACTAATACACCATAAATATGCAAGCAACTCCTGAGAGAAAACAAACCTCAATGTCTCTATGATTATTAGGTTGCCGATTTAATTTATCCCACTATTAAACTTTTTTCAGAATTCATTCTACCATATTTCCTAAATCTTAGCAAAGTTTGGCTTGGATTAGTCCATTATTGTACATAAATTCGTTGGAAGGTAGGAAACCGAAATGACTAACTCCCAAATCCCTTTTTAGATTAATTTCTCTATAAGAGGTTTTTGCAACCCAGGATAAGAATAGAAATTAAAATTTAGAAAATAATTTTGCAGGATGCGCCACTGTATATTTACATCACCCTTTTGCTTTTTTTACAAGGGCTAGAAGACAAATGAAATAATAGAAATAAGTAATATTTTTACTCAAAAATGTGCCAGGGATTTCGTTTGTCGAAGAATTAACTCTCTTGGAATTATCCTGGGGTGGGTTGTGGGCTCCAGTTTCCTTCCCCTAATATTTTTACTTTTTTTTAATTCACTTTTTCTGATGCTCTTTATAGTATGTGGAGAAATTTCTGTAACTGCATTTCCAATATTTAACTTTAGGTAATTTTCAAAAATAATAAAGTTATTTCAACTTGGAAAATTGAGGGGAGAAATATCTATCGTTGAATCCAAAATCTATTGACCATATCTCTTCTTTTCTAATAAAAGCAAGAATCCATTTTCGTAGGACTAGAATCTTTAATATATTCGATATTAATAAAAAAATTCTGTTTCTCAAAAAAAAAGTCAATTTGTTTTTATTTATTTATTCTGCTCAGATTCTTTTAATTTTACTGCAAAAGACATTGAACATGGAAATTGTTTTTGTTGTTGTTGATGGCAGTTGTTGTTGTTGTTGTTGTTCTAGGGAATCTATTTACAGAGAGACCTTTCCTCTCTGGATGTTAGTGCGTTTGACGGAGATTGAACTGCAACAACTGACCTCTCCCTTCGTTTACGCCTCCTCCCTTTTTGGGATCATACAAAACCATCCCCTTGAAAATAGATCCGATTCCTCTATCGATAGTTAGATATAGACATAGGAGAGAGAGAAGCAATGGAAATACAAGGTCCATTAAGACAAAACCGATTCGATTATTCAAACAATTGAACTTGCCTTAAACCCAAGAGGGATCGAGTCAAAAAAAAAAGAATGGAAATTTTCTTCTCCTTAAAATAAAAGCCTCAATTAAATCATATAAATTTTGTAATAAAAAGATATAAACCAATGTGGGAAGAGTCACGTGACTTCGAAAAGAGATGATGATTTACATTTCAAATTATTTTTTATTTTGATTTATAACATTTGTTTATCCGTTTCGTTCCGTTATTAGAATAAAAAAAAAAAAAAACGAAAAACAAAGAAGCAGTCTGTATTTTTCACTTTGTAAAATTTTATTCCAGCAGCTAACATTTCTGTTTTGATTAAATCCTTGGAGTTTTTAAAAATATTTAACATCTTTTTGTAGATTAGAAAGCTAATTTTTATATTCTTTGGTCTCACAAATGTAATAACTTAAGAGCGAATAAATAAATAATAAACAAATAAATAAACACTTATATATATTAATATTGAGCTAGATGATTTTTGTGTTTTATTGGGCATAATATTTACATTTCAATGGAATTTTTGATAAGAGCGAATTACAATAAAATAAAAAAATTTTATTTGCTCCCCATCCAATCTCCTCTCTCCAATCCTGATTATGTTACTCACATGGCAAATACTTTGTTATATTTTGAAGTAAAAATTTGGAAAATTGAATTCAAAAACATCAAATTATCTGTTTTCAAAAGTATTTTATCTTTCAAAAATAAGAAAAAAATTTATATCTTTTATATATACCAATAGGATCACCGATACCATGTGAGAAGAGGTCGACTTAAATGGCTGTAACATTAGTTTTTTGGATTTGCTGAAAATATTTTTAATAATTCTTTTCCAACTATAAAATTCAAACAAGTGAACTTTTTTATAGAAAAAAATTTTTATTAGGAACAAAAATCCTTACCAGGCACTTCGGACCGTACATAACAGTTTGATGGGTCACTGGTTGTCTGATTTAAATGATATCCTGGCATATTTATTTAAATAAAATATGAAACAAGATGCAGATGGGCAGTTAGAAAAGTTAAATTAGTTAATAAAACCACTAAAAGGAGATATAAAAGGTATAGGCGTAGGTAGGTAGGGATGAAGGGGAAAAATTAAAAATGACGAATTTTTCCCAAATTTTAGATCGATCCACTTATTTATTTTTAGAAAAAAAAAGTTATTTTATTTTATTAATTCAAGGGAAATTTACCCCCTCCTCCCCATATCCCTGATAATTGATAAAAAAAAAAGTAATTCCTTTAAAAGGGGGTGTTTTCTTAATTTTTCATATAAAAATATTCACTTCATCAAATACGAATATCTATTTACTATCTATATAGCAGCAATATACAATTTTATTAAAATTCCTAATGGCTCAATTAATCACCTCGTAGTATTGTATTCTCTCTCTCTCTCTCTCTCATTTTTTTATCAGATCTGTTCTTTTGTTATCAGATAATTTTATCTTAAGTGAGTAAAGTTAATTATCAATTTGTATTCAATTTAATAAAACATATACTTTTTACAGTTTTTAATTTACCTCCTTTTGTTTTAATTTCATGTTTTCAAGTACGTAAAGCAAAACATACTCAAACAAACTTTTTCTTTAAAGCAATTCATTATAACTTTAAGAAAACTTTTCTTAGTGACTATTAATAACTTCAAATTGATTTTAAATAGCATATATCTGTTCTAATTCTGTTTAATTTTCAAATATAAAACAGAGTTATATCCATTTATTGGAGTTGGTATTTAAGATGTGTTTTGTATGTTATTTATGAGGGAAAAGGAACAATTGTCCTTAAACTTTCTTCTTTTATTAAAATTAATATTTTAATATACTAGGTTGTTCGAAATGCCTCTAGCATAAAAACAAATTCAATTCAATTTAATCTAATTATTATAATCACCATTGAGTTCAAAACAACGATTTTTAAGCTTTTTTAATCATTCCGTGGAATATCGATTAATTAAAATAAATATCGCTGGTTAATAGTTAAATAGATTCCTATATCATAAAACAAATTTATTATAAAACAAAATATTTGTCTGTTGAGTGAATAACTTATTAACTTTGTCTAATTAGAAACAAAAAGTGGCATGGAGTCAATGGCTGATCCGTCCACCAAAGCTAAAAATTTGAAAAAATAACACAAAATTTCAATGAAAAATATAGCCTCCAAACAAGAATCTTGGCTACGCTCCTGCAAGGAGCTAAATCAGGTGAATAAAATACACTATAACTATAGGATCACCCTCGCTGCTTCCTCCTCCATTTAAATGAATGGCCAAGATTACATTATTTCATGCAAAAAATTTGCCCGAAACGGGTAGGTCACGCCCCCCCCCCCTCCCAACCTTTCTATTATCGTAATTCAAATAATTTAGCTGTTGCTTTCATTCTTCTGGAATACGCCAATAAATTAACAATCGCTAAGAAAGTAACTTTTAAGGAATAAGACAAAAAAAGTTCACTGAATGGGGTGAGATTAGTTGGTTGGTGTTAAGCACTTCTTGGAGGAGAAATAATTAAAATTTGTCCTTCACAATAATAATAATAATAATGAAAATAGATATACATCTCATCGAAGTAAAAAACTTTTAATATTTTTTTTTTCTTTTCTATCAGTATTGTTAATCAGCTCCATCTCTCTCATTCTGAGATGAAATGTATCGTGTAATTGATGTGTGTAGCAAAAGTTGGAGAGAGAGAGAATGAATGAGAGTGAGGATTGGGGAGAGAGAGAGTTAGTTATAAGGAAGCCAATTGTCTGAGGGGTGCCAAGTCAAGAGGACCAACGACTATCGATAACTTTTTCTGCCCTTTGACACGTCATAGGCTAAAGATAAAATAAAACAATTCTCTACTATCTCATCTAATTAGAAATTCCCTCTACTTACTTGTTACTTATTTAAATACAATGATGCTTCACAATTCGTCGCAAAACCAGCGTCAAATTGCGAAAGTGTCCAATTACCGGGCACAATTTCAAATATAAGTCTAAGGAACTTGATGTTTGATTTCCACTCCACTAACCTTTACAAGGATTCTTAATACGAACTTTTTACAAAAATATTTTTAAAGAAATTTAAACTTTAGCCATAAAACATAAAAATTAGCATAAAGAAAATGTAAAAACACAAATGACAAATATCAAATGACATCATCCATTAGCCATTTCATGATCGTGCAGGCGCAAGACTCTCAAATTAGGATGTCGAATTGTCAAGCGCTACTATTAAATAGAACAAGAAATTAATTTGAGGTTGAAATTTCGATGGAAATACACATTTTGCTTAGAAGACATACTTTAGGCCGCTGCTTAAAAGAGTTAAGAGAGATATAATGGAAGTTTTTAAATCAATATATAATTCCAATAAATGCAGGGCGTTAATAGACAATAAATTATAAAATATCTCTCTCCTCAATATGTTAGTCCAGAGAAACAATTGACACATGTAGTTTCTTCCTGGGATTACACACTCGTTACTACCTTGTTATAAATTTTGTCATAAGACCGATGTGAACATATATCGCTTTGGATTGAGGATTGAAAGTTCTCTGGAATTTACGAAAATAAAAATTATTATTTCTTTGATAATCTTTTCTTCAACAAGATGCAAAATAACATTAATTATTATGTAAAATAGCTAAGTTACAAAAAAAAAAAAAAAAAAAACTGGAAATTTTGAGCCTGGTAATTATACATTATATAATAAGATATAGTAAAATATAATCTGTAAGCTTCAACCCTTTATTTAGTGCTTTTAAATAAATTTCATTTTCTCTCTGCGAAAAAGTGAGAGAGAGAGAGAAAAGCAGACTTCACTATGATCTCACAATTTGAATGCAAATTCAATTTCCAAAATCCATTATTATTATTATTATTATTATTATTATTCGTAACAACAGATGCCCTCTTCATCCGCCCATTTCCAACTCAAAACTAAAATGTTTTAAGCCCTTTTAGGGCGGGCTTTTGCGCGCGCTCTCTCTATTCAGATCAGAGAGACAATTCATTCCAATTTAATGTATAAGCCCTTAATATTTCAAAAGAGCCCTTTTGGCCATGCTAAAACAGATTAGACTCAATTTACATATAAATCGTGTGAAAATATTTTAGTCCAACACTTTTTTAATCTCTCTTTTTTTTTTTTAATTTAAAACTAAAAATTTTAATTATTTTCTTTTATTTATTGCAGGCAAGCTTTAATGGCGGCTCAAAGGAATTCAGGGAGTAATAATATTGGCAATAGTGATGATCGACTGAGTGATAAACACCACCAAACACAACATCTTGCGTCATCATCCCATCACCAAAGAAGGTGAGCTTTTCTTTATTTTATCAATTTCCAAAAAAAATATAATAAGTATTTTTCTATTTTTTTTTTTTTCATTCCGTATCGAATGGCGTAAGGACGTTAAAAAAATGTGACATTCATTTTCATATTTAAATTCATTGGTAGTGAATTATTTCAAATGCATTTTATTGCTCAGTGAAGGAAAGGAACTACTGGAAAATTAATTATTATATTATTATATAAAAATATTTTGTTGATATTACTATTAATAATTATAAAAGTATAGTTATGTTAGTATTAATCAATTAATTATAAATTTATTCAAGGCCATTTTTAGTCCTATTCCTTGGTGCAGAGGTAGAGGTCTCACTTCATGTACCATAGATCAGAGGTTCTCTTCCCGTCCTGAGAGACAAAAATTTATTTAAATTATATTGGCTACCAGTTAAATTGATGTCTAAATGGCCTCAGATATCTAAAAAAAAAGAACATTTTTATTTAAAAATGTTTGTTTTAATTAAATAAATACGAATATAGAATATTATTTTCACATTTTTAAAACTCTAATTTTTTTCACTGACTGTATATCGACGCAACTATACAAATTTCTCCAGCCAAAATCTATTGTTCTTAGAAAATTATAACATGGTATATTATGTAAAATTTAGGGAATTTTCAATTTAAAGAAGATCACTAGAAAACTAGTTTTTTCAACAAATAGGGTCACAATGAAAACTTTTATAGAGATATATATTATACGTAGGCTATTTTCGTTGGAAAAGGTGACAAAGGTATTATTAACAAATTTCTTTCACTCATCTGTAATTCAGCATAAAGTCCACCCACTATCAACTGTTAGTGAAAGAAATCCCTAAATAGGTGGTTAAATAAATAAAAATTTTTCTTGATTGTCAGGGATTCGATGGAAGAAGACCGATTAGTAGACGTGGTGGGCACTGGCTCAACTTCTGATCTGCCATTGCCAAGTCACCATCATCACCATCACCCAGGCTCGGGGGCATCTGCGCCGTCGCTACACCACAGTCACCTTCATCATCACCTAGCAGCAGCGGCCGCTGCAGCAGCTGCAGCTGCTGCCGCTGCTGTTGCTCAGGGTGGAAGTGGAGGTACTGGCGGTGGTGGCGGCGGCGCAGGAGGCGGAAGCGGTCCCAATAGCTCTCTTTTGCACGGTAATACTTTATCTCCATATTTATTTGTTTTAAACAAGTTGACTGGAAGAATTTCTAAATTTTTTTTCGATATTTTTTTTAACAGATGAACTTCCTTCAAGCGGAGTGCTGCCTGGTGGTAGTAGTTCCTCACTACGTGGTCCTCACGGTGGTGGAGGTGATGAATCTCCTTCCCAAACAGATTCAAGTTGCTCGGAAGCTGGATCGACAACATTACCAACAACAAATTCAGCATTTCACACAACACCTCCTCACCCTGGTCCTTCAACACATGATTATCCTTCTCCTAATATCAGTGTTGGCCCCCCAATACATCCACCTCCACATCTCTTGCCTTATCTGTATCCGCATTCATTAGCGGCGGCAGCAGCAGCAGCGGCAAGCTACCCTTCAAACACTGGTTTTTTGCCAGCTACTGCGCCACATTTAAGTCTTCTGACACATAATCCTAGTCTTTTATTTAATGCTCAGTTGGCTTTGGCTGCCCAACATCCATTATTTCATAATCCTTATCATCCAACAACGATGCATTTACCTAAGACTACCCATCATCGTTTTACACCGTATCCAATTCCCCAATTAGGCAATCATCATACCAACTCTGCCTTTGATACAGTAGCTCCACGGTCTCTTTCTAATTCCCCTGGAATGAAGAGTTCAACTACTGTTAGTCCGGCAACATCCCCCCCTTTACCAACAACAACAGCCAGTAAAATCTCTACAAGTTCCACGCCAGAACCACCGACAATATCCACACCTGAAATAATTTCTACACCTACCACCGAGTCTGCAACAACAACAATAAAAGAAACAAATACCAATACAATAACCACAACTCAAACAACAACAACTACGGTCACGTCATCTCCGCCATCTTCAGATGGAAATAATTTAACAGAATTAAAATCTATTGAAAAAATGGTAAATGGTTTAGAAATGAAAGCTCCAACATCACTAGTTCCAACAACAACATCATCTACAATAAAAGCAGAAAGTGATGAAAAGTGAAGTGTAGAGATACAATTTCCTAACGCACACACGAATAAATTATATATCTATTTATATATACGTATATACATATATATGCAAGGTCTGATAATGATGGTTGATAAACGTATAAATACTCTGGCCCATACAAGTTTTATATAAGTGGAATAAGAACTCTAAAATTTTTACATAAATTGCACTTGTTATTTATTATTGTGAGACGCAGAAATCAGAATTTGTTGTTGTAATTCTCCTTTAATTTTTAAAGTTTTTGAAAAGTCCGAAAAGCTATATATTTTAATGTGATATTGATATAAATATATTAGAATTTATTAAATTATACTATGTATTAATCCCGTATTTTTCAATGAATTTCGTTCATATCATTATTATGCTTTCTTTTCCAAGCATCAAGGGTCTTTTAATGTATCTTTAGTTTATCAGGATCCGCAGTTAAGGGGACATTAGTGAGTCAGAAATGAAATATAAGTCGAATACCGATTTTCTGGAAATGAGTATTTGGAAACCTCTCTTAATACGGATAAAGGATTTAAAATTCCCAGTTTGAACATTTTTGAGAATTTAATCTTCTTAGGAATGTTCTTCAAATAAAATTTCCTGAAAATCGATGATGGAATTTCGCAAAATTATGGCCAATGAATTTTTTGTCCATCTATTAATAATACTAATTCTTCCTCTTTATTATCAACCTGATTGTTTCTATAGAATTTTTTCGTAATATATGGTAATTTTTAATTAAGCTAAAGAAAAATTATTATTGATGGTAGAAATAATTTTGTGATATTAAAATCTTTCTATGTATAATATATGATTGTCAAATTTATTATCACTTCTAAACAATACAAATCTATGACTAGACATAATAATAATGAAATGAGACAGACACGTTTTGAAAATGGAAAATAACATTTCAAAACCAACCATTTAATATAAATAAATAAGGACGGGGTCTGAATAGCCTCCGATGCCGAAAGAGACGAACAAAAAATATTTCAAAACAAAAAAATTCCCTTCTTCAGGACCGACAGCCATTATGAATAAATGAACTCTCAAATATAAACAAATATATAAATGTAATAATATTATATTAAGATATAAAAAAATAAATAAATTATGAGAATTCAACTAATTATTCAAAAAAAATTTGGCAAAAATAAAAGAAAAAAGAATATAATAGAAAATTCAGGCTTTTGCAATTGTTATGATTAAATGAAAGATATTTTTGGCTCAAAAATTCATTTAAATAATATACAATTAATAAATGATCATTTAATTGAAATAAACACAGAAATTTATAAGATATCCTCTGTGTATTAAATTTTTAAATAAATGAGAAGTTAAAATTGTTAATTAATATAACTTAACTTCTATGAAGAAAGTCCATTTATTAATTGTGTATTCATTTAAATTAACAGTAAGTAAGTACATCCAAAAATTTTTTATTAAATATATGTTCTCCTTGTAAAAATTTTCACTTATTATCATACCTTCTATACATATATATATATATATAAATATATTTAATTATTAATTTATATTATTGTAATATAATTAAAAAATAATTATTAATCTATTATTGTGTAATAAATGAAAAATTTTTTAATTGGTGCAATTTGTATGTAAATAAATATAAATGAATAAAAATACAAAAATATATTTGTAAATATTTTAGCTTATATAAATAGATCATTTTTATAGGCTAGAAAGATAGATTTTTAGTTTATGAAAAATAAAATATAAAAAAAAAAAAAAAAAAGGAAAAAAATTAACAAGTAAATAAATGATTTTTTTTTATGATTAAAAATCAAAGAAATTATTTAGAATTCCATTTTTCCAAAATATTAATCTATCATCTCTAAATTTGATGAAACCAAAGAAATTAAATTATTGATATCTTTGAATATTTTAAAATAATAGTAAAACTAAATTTTTGACAATCAACTTATTGTTTTATCTCTTCTTTATTTGTATAAAATTCAACAATAGATTTTCATTATTTATACACAAAAATAATTTATTACACTTATACCGTAATCTGTGCAATGAAAAAATATCAAAGTATTATTGTAAATTAAAAAATAAATATATATTATATATATATATATAAATATAATAACAATGTCAACATTGTTGTATTTTTCAAAAAGGCAACAATGATATTGAAATTAACATTGTTGATATGTATTATTATAAAAAACATGCTAAGAAATACACAAATATTTCTTAATTCTCAATTAATATATAATTAATTAATTACCAATTAATTAATTGATATGGAAATATAAATATTATAAATATATAAATATAAAAATTTTACATATAAAAACAAATAAAAGAACTTGTACAAATTTATTATTAAAAAATTCCTGAATAATTATTATAAAAATTATTTTAATTTCCCCATATATATTTTTAATAGGTTATTATTTATTACAGAAATCAGAAGAAAGTTAATCTTTATCATCAAAGGTAAGTGTAAATATGTTGCTAATCATTTTTATCAAGTTACTTATTCCAATTTTGAGATCATCAATAAAAAATAGATATCCAAGTTGCAATACTTTCCCAACATTTTTAGCCATCGCTAATCATATCCTCTGGAAATATGAAATGGCCGCTTTACAAACTCTATCAAGGAAATCACGTCATGTTGATTTATATTGTTATTTTTTTGGTTTATGTTTTTTGAATAAATAAATATCTTTTCATTAAATGAATTTAAAATATTATATTGGTTAATTAATATAAATAAATAAGGACGTAGAATAAATAGCTTCATATCCCAAAAAAGTCAATAGGGATAAAATAAAATTCCAATAGACGAATGTTTATTTTCTTATACCCAATTTTGTTTTCGTTTTTTTTTAGGATAAATCTGCTTGCACTCAATGGATTCTTATGAAAATTAGTCCAAGGCTGGAGAGAATCGTCTTGTTTATTATTATTGAGATTTGGCCTAGCAGATGCTGAGAAAAACGAAGAAAAAATTTTTCATGACCATAATATTTTCCCTTTAATCTTATATATAATAGTGTGGAAAAGTAGTGTTCTCCCTAATTATATGGCAGTGCAGAGCCCCCTTCCTCTAAAAAGCCAAAAAAATTTCAAAAATCAGTAAATAATTTCAATGAAAATGTTAAAAAAATATATACAAAGTTTATATAGAATTCTCAATAAGAAATTATTTCCAAATAAAGAAAATAAAAATAAAAATTAATTCTAAAGACATTTTATTTGGGTCTCTGACAAGATGGGGGGCGGGGACTCCTAAGAAAAATCTAAACTAGAATAGATTTCAATTGATCTTGAAGTTAAATGTCTTAGTACACTATTAGAAATCTTGGATATTTTAGCTAAATCCTTAAGACAAATTTATCCATTAGATATTAGAAAAATTAAGAAGTTATAAAACAAAATTTTTATTAGCAAAATATTAATACCCAAGAAATATTTAATTCTATAGGACTAAGGGGGAGAAGGGAAAAATTCTAGAGTCAACACAAGAGATTCAAAGTAATTGCACCTGGCTGGGTTTTGATGTATTGACTGACCTGACAGCAACTACAGGATTGAAGGATTCAATAATAATTCTGCAAATACAATTGACAGATTAATATCATGGATAATATTAATAATATTATAAGATAATCCAAGAAAATATCCAAATCTTCCTCTTAGGGAAAGGATTGGAAATCCATCCAAATAAAAATCCTCTTTAGTTCTTCGGACCCGCTCAGGTCTTCAGTTTATATATTTAATGTTTAATGTTTAATTCCAGCATAAAACATTTTTTTAAACGTTTTTAAATGTAAAATCATGTTAAAAGAGAATAATTGTTCAACAAAAAAAAAGCATTTCCTTTAACTGCTATGTACATAGGGGAAGAAAAGCGATAAATATCAAAATAAATAGATCAAAGTGTGACAATTTGATCGATGTCACATAATTTGGTGTAACCAACTGGAACCTCACCCTACACTTTGTTGGTTGGTTGGCTGAAACACTAAATTGGTTGAAACCGTTTGGGCTGATATTATATATGAGTGAGATAGATCCATTTGAATATTTCCAAGACTACGCCTTTATATTTTATATAAGAGTTTACTTCCGTTTGAAATAATTTTTAATAAATTAGTATTCTCTTTTATTTTTTTTTTTTTTTTTTTTTTTTTTTTTTTGATTTCCGTTTTGATTTCCATAATAGAGAAGGAGAGAGCGTGAAATAAGAAAAAAAATATAGAGACTTGAAATAAAATTGGCAATTCTCTTTCAGCTCAAGCAAAATAAGATTTTTGGAAAAAATAAGAACTAATCGGTATTATTCAAGTTTTTATAGAGTATTAAGCTTTAAATTTTCACATGTGGCATTTGATTTAATAATAATTTTGGCCCTGGCCTTGCTTCACAAATCAAAGGCCAATGGTTCGCTTCCCGTCCTGAATGACAAAAATTTATTTAAATTAATTATTATTAAATAAGGACGGAGTCTAAATGGTTTTAATGCCGAAAAAGACTTAAAAAATTTTTTTTTTATTTATTTCCCCCGTTTAGCTATCAGCCATTGGGGGACGTAAAAAAAAAAAAATAATTTTATTTTTTACCAGTGATGGGAAACAAAAATTCTCTCCTTTTATAAATATTTATTTATTTATTTATTTTGATGCAGTGATAGAGGTCTCGCTTCACATACCAAAGATCAGTGGTTCGCTTCCCGTGCTGAGTACAAATTTATTTATATTATAATAGCTACGAATTAATATAAATAAATAAGAATTGAGTCTAAATGGCCTCAGATGCCCAAAGAGACTAAAAAAAATTATTTTTAGCTACCTACTCTTTTGCTGGACTCCCTCAGCACTGGGTGGGATAAATATATAAACAAATAACTTTTGAAATTATATATATCCCTATTTTTTGTTGGCGAAATCAAAGTTTTTTTTCTGAGGGGGTTTTTATTCTAATTTGTTTTTCGGGAAATATTTTTCTGTAGTAAAAAATTTCACTCCTGATGGTGGATCAACTTTAGATGTGTCAGTGAACTATAAATATATTAGTAGTCTTTATATCATATTCAAAAAAGCCAAGTTATCTTTCTTGCTTATATAAAAGAGACTCCTAATCTATCTAGCTCTCTCGAAAATGGTCTCTCTGTGGGTTGTTGCCTCCCTGTCATTGAGAGAGACTGTCAGCTGGTACCGATTATCCGCTCTAATGAACTCTCCCTCCTTTTTTTCTTTTTCTCTTTCTCCCTCTCGTCATCCCTTTCTTTATAGCCTTTATTTAGAATAAATAGAAAAATCAAATATTTTTTGAAAATAAAATGATATTATGAATAGTTTCAAGATCAAAATCCCAATTGTTAGAAATCATCCATTCATCAATATCATTAAGAATGATAACACTGAGAGATACCCGTTAAGTTCTAATTTGTGTATTATAGAGATAAAGTCTCCAATTTTTTAACTCTATTCGCAAAATTTGAATCGGGATATGAACTACGGCCTATTGCGCAACCTGACTCAAAATGATTCCCCCCCCCCCCCCCCCCCCCCCCAAAAAAAAAATAAAAAATTAAAGAGATAAAATCAAATATGATAAAAAAAATTTTAGGGCCGCACACCACACAACTTTCTTTTACCTAAAGTAAGAAAAATTGTGTTCTGGGCCGACACACCAGATTTTTTTGCTTCGGGTTCCCCTAGGTAACAGATTCACAATTTTATTTAGCTTTTAAGTTTAGAGAAGGGCCTGTGTAGAGGTAAATGTCTTGCTTCACGTACAAAGGTCAGTGGGCAACAAAAATTTATTTAAATTATATTAGCTACCAATTAATTTAAATAAATAAGGACGGAGTCTAAATGGTTATCAACGATCTGCGGCAATGATGACTGCGATGGGAATTGTGGCA